>PVHP010026677.1:0-24469 GCA_004024765.1 Zapus hudsonius | reverse complement strand
CAATGAAAGGAAAAAAAAGTGTTTTCCTTATGTGAATGCCGAGTCAAAGGAAACAACAAACTATTTTAAGAACATCTGGTCAATTGGAAGTATTATTCAATTCAAGCAGTTCCAAATGGTCGTAAGACAAGGCTGAGGTTCTGAAAGGGCTGTGCACTGTGATGGAAGAGGTCTGAGTCCAAGGGCAATGAATCGCTGGAAAAGACAACAGTCCTAAACACAGACATTAAGCATGTTAATAGGATAATGTGTTCATCTAGAATCATCGCAGCTGCAGGCCCTTCGGCTCCCACCCTGCAACAAAGCTGGGGAAGGCCAAGCAGTTGCCAACAGTCCTTATTCATCTCTTACCTGAGGACTGATTCATATCCATGTTACTTTCCTACCAAGCTTCCTATCCTTTCTCACATCTCTAAACTCTATGAAGTCTGCTTGACTTCAGCTGTCTCCCCTTTCTCTAAGTCTCTGCTATGGTGGAGGTCTGTTCTCCCTGGAACAGCAGCAGCAGCAGCAGCATCCTCTGAGGACTTGGTAGTTGGTACTTTCCAACCCAGACCCACTGCATCAGAATTGCAAGGGTGCCAGCACAGCAGGCTGAGCTCACAAGCCTACCAGGAGACACTGATTCACAGTGCAGTCTGAGAGCCACTGCTTGGCATCATTTCCCTTGGACTTAGCCTTCCCTACTCAGGTCTGCTTGACTCCAATGCCCATGTGGGCTCAAGTCTATCTAATGCATAGTTCTTCCACATCACCAGAATTAAGCTCCCTGGGTCCACCAGGTACTATTTTTCTTGCTAACTTTTATTATTTGTGGTGCTGAGAATTGAACCTAGGGTCTGTGTACCTGTTAGGCAAGCACTCTAGCACTGAAATATGTCCCCAGCTCTGCACTCCTCATTACAACTTTTTTCTGATTAGGTGTGGCTTTAGGGTTTGGGGGGGGGTAGGGTCTCACTCTAGCTCAGGTCACCCTCTTATAACAATTCTGTTCTCTGGCCCTGAACTCACAGCATTCCTCCTTCCTCTGCCTCCCAAGTGCCAGGATTAAAGGCATAGTCCACTACACCCAGTAGGTATGACTTTTGAAACACATGGTGTATGTCAATTTCTCTCCAGCTTGAAGACGCATTGTGTAATGTTAAGTTCTACACTCCACCTTTTGGACAAGGCTCAACACACAAATACTTCACAATCAGAACAACCAAAGATGTAAGAGAGAAACTGCTCAGGTGCATCAAGCCATCATGTGAATCACTTTCACAGCTTACTCATTTATCTGCACAACGATTTCAAGATGCCCCTATTGCTTGGGAGGCTACAGATAAGCAATGGGGAGAGATTAGAAGAATCCCTGAGATAACAGATTAAAAATAGAGGTTTAAGTATGGACTCTTGTTTAGCTCAACACAGATACATATGGGAAATATTTATAGGCAACATGCTGTTATGAACACTGTAGCAGATATTCTGGTTGCTAGGAAAACACAGCCAACCACAATCAGCTAATAGAGGAAAGGATTTATTTCAACTTAAAGTCTTGAGGGGAGCTTTCATCATGACAGCACAGGTATGGCAAAGCAGGGCTGGGCATCACAACTTACAACGACAGTTGGGATGTAGCAGCAAGAGTTGGCTAGGTCTAGTAAGGGGTTGGGGTGTGGGCTTGGGATATGGCAGCCCAAGGAACGCACCTCCTGCAGCAAGGATCCACTTCCCAAACTGCCACCATGCTGGGAATTAACTATGATACTTATCACAAACACATGAGGCTATTGGGGGGGGGCATTTCATGGGAAAACTCCCACACAAACTGATGGTTTATACTGACTGTCAATGTCACAGGACCTAGAATTATCTAGGAGGGAATATCTAGATCAGTTTAGCCACTGAGCATAACTATGAGTTATCATCTTGAATGGGAAGACTCATCATACTCTGGGTTACACCATTCTATGGGCTGGGGTCCTGGGCTATATAAAAACGAGAGAGGTGGCTGAGAACCAGCGTTAATCACTCTTTGTTCTCTTCATTACCCTGAATGTGACCAGCTCTACGTAAAGTTCCTGCTGTCAAGCCACCCCTGTCACCTGGAACTGTAGTCTGAAATAAACCCTTCCTTTCTTAAACTGAATTTTGTCAGGTGTTTTGCACTAGCAACAAGAAAGATAATTACTACACACCACATGCTGGCGTGTACACAAGCATGTGCTTCCTTGAACCCATAGCTAAGAAGACACAGGAGCAAAGACACCCTGTTTGCAAGTTACCCAGATCCTTATTCCAATTAATATACCAATTTAAGAAATCAGAGTTCACTCAAGAAATGACTTTCTTCAGCACAGTCAAGAAGTATTCCAGATAAGCTTGAAATACCTCCTAGAGCAGCAGAAAGCATCTTGTTAGGTAGTTAGAGAAGGGACTGTGAAACGTAGCCGTTTTGTCTTGTGTCCCTGCCTTGAGAAAGACAAAAGTTAGAGTGAATGTTGGGGTTAATACAATAAAGTTAAAACACTGAGAAAAAAGAACAGGAGAGCTCTCAACTGGGTATGGAGAGTCAAGTCCACCAGGTAAGAGGAAGCACAAGGCGCTGGGAAAATCAACAAAGGCAGTTTTGGCAGGCTCTGGGTGGCCCACGTGTCCCCCTCCTTCTGCTTGGTGTCCCTGATTCTCCCTTGCAAAGCTTGCATTGTTTTTCTACCTCTAAATCCAAACCTATCAATCTAAATCTAAACTGCACTAAGATAACGTTTATTTAACAAAACTTTCAAGTTACGCATGGAAACATCTGTCTATAATCCCAGCACTTGGGAAACTGAGGTAGGAGGTTCATGAGACCCTGGCTGAACTAAGCCACATAATGAGACCATTTATAGAAATGACAATAAAAATTTATGTTTCCACTTAAATCCAAGTACCTAATGTGTGGACTCTATAGGAAAGAATAACATTCTAATCAATGTTTTACTAAGACGACACTAAAAATCTGAGAGAATCAGAGTAAATACAGTTGAATAGGTCTCCTGGTTAATTTTTAACCTTTATGCTCCTGAGCGCTTTGAAATACTAATAAATAAAGTAGATCAGACCAAGAAGGGGACAGTAAGGCCCTACTAGGTCACACAGTCCTGTCTCCAGGAAGACAGCTCACCATCCTGGTTCCCTAAGAGAAAAAGACACAGTACAGTCAGTCACCTCACTATGAAGCCCATCCCTAGATTCAGGTGCTATGGGGGTGGTGAACAATGAACAAGGGAGGTCGGTGGACCAGAGAGGGTGCCCACCCTCCTGGCTGGGCTGCCAATTTCCTAAGGTCTGGATGGGCAGTGACCGGGTCACTAGAAGGACAGCCACCACAGTGTAGTTAAGCTGTGGGTGTTTTGTAACTTTAGCATACACCTGTCCAGGTGAGGCGGCACATCACTCAGTAGTAGGAGGTAAAGAATAGATTCTGTTGCTAAACTAGAGTGCATACATAGCATAGCTGGATAGAATGCATGCTCACATGGAACCATGGCTGAGTGGCTTTTTGTAGACCACAGCCCATACGTTCCCTTTTTCCCACCCAAGATCAGGGGAGTCTGCATTCATCACAGCAGGAAATAGGAAGAAAAGTCCTCATGGTTCCCACAGCTCCAAGAGACACCATGCACAGGAAGAAATCCTGCTGAAAGCACCTTTAGAAAAAAGTCCAACATCAGCTCAAAACACTCCCCAGTCTCCACTGTACATGAGTTTGTGGGAGACCCCGAGTGATCATCTTGACTATCAACTTGATTCAACTGAGATTGAGAGATGCCTTGGTGATTAGGAAAGCCCCTCCCTGGGTTTGTATGTGAGGGCTTTCCAGAGATGACTGGCCAATAAGAGTTCTGCACTGACAGATTCAAAATGAAAACAGACCGTGAGGAGTGGTGGACTTGGAAGGTGGGGCTGCGTTGGAAAAGTGGGTCACTAGGGATGTACTTTTCAAGGGTATTGCTTGTCCCCAGTTTCTTCCTACAGAAACACTATAGAAAATAGGGGAAATTATAGTGACGTGGAAAAAAATGCATAGAAGGAAAAAAAAAACTGGCTTATTGTCCCAGAGCTCTGGTTTGCCCTTTTGCTGATAAAGGCAGGAAATTTCAGATGCCACTGATAGGCTCATGAAGTCAATCTATGTTTTCCTAAAGACATCTTGTCAGAGACAATAAATAAACTGTGCTTACTTATGGGCCAAAATGATCTAAAACTTTAAGTTACTAATACTCCATCTCCTGGACCTAAACAATAACCCTCCTGAATCCATCTTACAACTTTGGTCACTAAGCAGAAAAGTATTTAACTTTTAACCTTGTTACAAATGGCATTCTTTAGACACTGTTTTTAAAAAAAAGAGGTGGGGTTAGAGGATGCTTTCTTAAGAACTTTAAGAGCTGTAACTTGAGAGCCACCAAAGCCCTTTACAGAACCCCATGCAGGCCAAAACCCAAGACTCTCAAAACCGACTGAAGTTCAGATCTCCAGCACCTACAGAAATCTAGACTCAAAAGTGGTCCACATATCTGTGATCCTGATATGCCTACAGCAAAAGGAAGTTAGGTGAATCCTGAACCTCACGGGACAGCTTGTCTGGTGTCTTCAGTGGCAAGAAATGAGAATAAAACCTGTCTCAAACAAGGTGGAAGGAGGCCCAACACCCTGAAGTTGTCCTCTGACTCCACACACACACTGTAGCATGCGTGTTAACCACCCCCACCCCCACCCCACATCATATACATACACACAAATTAAAAAAAAAAACTATGATAAACTCTCTTGAATAAATCCCAATTCTGCTGTATTGGGATTTCAGGCTCATCCTAGAATTCTTTTCTCTGGTGAGGCCATGAATGTCTGTGGCCTGAGTTGAGGTCCCTAAGGGAAAAGGGAACTCTTCAGGCTGCCCCAGCAAGGAAAGGGGAGAGCAGTGTCTCTCCCTAGGAGCAAGTGTCACTACCCCACACCCAGCAGCCACTGTGGCACAAAGCTTGGACTCACCTCTGGCACAAAGCCGTGGACTGAAACCTTGGCCAAAAGAACCCCTTTCTCCTATGAAGCTGTCTCTCCTTGGTACTTGTCAGACAGAGGGGAGGAAAGTCTCCCTAACACACCTCTGCTCTCACAGGCTGACCCCTCCAGGAAATAACAGCCACTCGTGGCCAAGGTATTGCCCTTCTGCCTGGACTGAACAGCTTAAGACTCACTTTACTGTAACTCTGATAAGACACTCAAAACACAGACTTGAAATTTCTTGGTAGCTTTAACACCATGGCTTGCTTCCTTCCCATGGAGGGCCCCAGACAGTTGCACTTTCTGACCCCAGTCCAGGAATGAAAAGCAGAATAAGACATAAAGGGCCGATTATTTCAATCCAATTTATGTGCCCAGATAAACATTACACTCTGGCCAACAGAGAGCAGCACTTTAAAATTCAAAGATCAAGTCATTAAACATTTAATGTCAAAGGGGAACTTATGTTTAGAGATGTGCTAAGCAGTCACACTCAACCACTTCAACACCATTTATTTCACCTTCGAGTTCCTTCTATTTTATTTTCAAGTTAAGGACATAAAGAGAAGTGAGCAGACATGTGTATGTACAGCTATGGTAAACCCCTAACGATCTGTTCTGAATCACACTCTGCTACACAAAGACCCACTTTTGGGGTGTGGGAGGCTGCTTTCTACGCTCATCTGCAGTGAGTTCACTCCTTCAAGTCAGGGGTAATGAGAACATTCTAGATGGGCCCGTGTCCAGCTCAACACAGGGCACAATGGCTGTTTCCTTCAGGACACAAAGTGAAGTCCTGCTGCCAGGGTAACAAGCCTGGGAAATTTCTGGGTTTGGAGCTTGTCAGTTATTGGAGTTAATTGAACAGGACATAAGAGAGGCAGGGGAGGAACACATCAGCAAAAATGGACTCTTCAGAGGACTCCAGCAATGTGTTTTAACGTCAGCTTTGGAGACAGCTGACCATGAATCCCTGAGGCTGTCACTGTAACTTCATGAACCAGTGGCCCCAGCTGCAAGCAGAGATGCTGGCTTCAGGCTTCCTCAAAGCCAAGGCCTCCTCTACGTTGTGAAATCCCTGTGCCTCTGCCCCCCTGAACTCATGTTACTCATGTCGTTCTTCAGAGGGGAATGAACCTTAAAGCGAAGAGGTGAGGAAGACAAGATGTGCTTCTCAAAGTTCAAACCCTGCCAAAGATCCATGGTTGGAGGGACGCTTCCCTGCGGCTCTGAGCTGCACTCTTTTTAGGAAATCACCCACACTTCCCACGCCACCCCAACAACATTCCCAATTCCAACTCTATAGTCCCTCCCTATTGTCCCTGTGTTTTGTTTTTTAATCATACAGGCTTTTAAAAAATATTTTATTTATTCATTTTCAAGAAGAGAGAGAGAGAGAGAGAGAGAGAGAGAGAGAGAGAGAGAGAGAGAGAGAGAGAATGCACCTGGGCCACCACCTTGTGGGTCTGGCTTATGTGGGTCCTGGGGAATTGAACTCCGGGCTTTAGGCACTGGAGGCAAGTGCCTTAACCACTGAACCATCTCTCCAGGCCCCTGTGTTTTGTTTTTGAATCAGAGTTTCATGAATGAAATTCAATATGTAGACAAGTATGACCTTCAACTCCGGCTACTTCTGCTTCCCACTCCCATGTGCTGGGTTTACAGGTGTGCACCACCAATCTGCCAATCATTCTATTTATTCCTACTTTTACATGTCTCTAGTTTCGATTTCTCAATGTCAAGTATTTAGAGAAAGGGCATTGGGCTTCTAGAAGATTCTAAGCAGTGTTGAAGAGACAATATTTTTAAAATCAACAGAGTTGGGAAGACACCCACAGAGAACAGTCTACCAATACTCTGATTTTTCTAGTTGAAGCATCTGGCTTGGCAGGTCTCACTGTGAGGCAAAGAAGGCAAACAAAATACAAGGTATCTGTCCAAAGGAATCTGCGAGTCAGTGAGCTCTCCTTTTTTTCATTGACTTTAGGCTGTGGTGTTTATGAATCCAACCCAACTCTACCAGAGAACGATATAAAACCCGAGGGATGCAAATACAGAGCAGATTTCCTATCCCATCCTATTTTAAATGTGTGTTGTTTGGTTTTCTAACAGCAGAGGAGAGAACGAGAGACACTAAGAGAGGTGGAACCATCACCTCTATGGTGGGGAGAACAGATGATGTCTGCTCTCAAGAAGGAAACAGAAGAAACTGGAAGTCTCTCCACAACACCTCAGGGTGAACTGGGACTCAATGAGTGGTCTGACTTGGCACCAAAGGGAACCTCATCCTCTTAAACAGACCTAGGCCACAGGTGACCTGACTTCAGAGAATCCAGACAAATTTTAGGTTTTGCCATTTGCCTCAGAAACTGAATGGAAAACTAATGAAGAAAAAGCAGGAGAGAAATTTAATCAGCAGAGCCTTGGTGGGAAAAGTATGGAGACCAAGCTTTCCAGTCCTGTCTTTGGTGCACCAACTGGAGATTTGGGCTTAACAAGGGATAGGAAGTATGTATTCCTAGGTCACACTATGGTTTCATTGACCATGTTCTCAGTTCTGTTCACACTTACTGTGTCAGAACACAGGATGGCAGAACATAGCAATCTTCTCACACGAATCCCCTTCAGACCAGTCCCGACACAATTCCTTAGAGCACTGCAAGGCGTCTCATAGGCCAAGGTTCCAAATTCCTCTTGAAATTGGTTACAAAAGGCCAAGGCCACAGAATCAGGGTTCTGGCAGCAACATCCCCACTCCTCAGTACCAATTTTACAGTTGAAGTTAGCTTTCTTGCTGCTGTGACAAAGAATCTCACAAAAAGCAACTAATGGGGGTACTAACACAAGACTTGTTTATACTGGGTGTCTAATTTTTAACAATAAATGAATTTTCAAAAAAATCAAAACAGAATAATGAAAAATTAAATATACCACACACACAGGCACGCACGCACGCGCGCGTGTGCACACACACAAAAGCAGCTGATGGGAAGAAAGGGTTTATATTGGCTTACAGACTCAAGGAGAAGCTCCATGATGGCAGGGAAAATGATGGTATGAGCAGAGGCTGGACATCACCTCTGGGCCAACATCAGATGGACAACAGCAGCAGAAGAGTGTGCCAAACACTGACAAGGGGAAGCTGGCTATAACCTCCATAAGACCACCACCAATAACATACCTCCAACAAGGTTTCAATACATAAACTGCCATCATCTGGGGATCAAACATTCAGAACACATAAGTTTATGGGGAACACCTGAATCAAACCACCACAGTCCCCAAAATAAGACAGGCTCTGTCAAAGACTTGATTACTTGTCAGAGGTAAAAGGTAAGATCCTATTGCTGAAGAAGTCACAAGCTGATGACATAGAACATCCATCAAGAGATCCAGCTGGAATCTGAAAGGAAGCCAGTTCCCAGATAGCCCATACAGTGCCAGGGGAAATGGCCAACATAGTTGCGAGTAAGCAGGGAACACCGCTATACCAAAGCACCAGCCTGACAAGATGTAAACACCTGTGCAATAGTGGCACACAACCTAGGGGGTGACTAATGGTTCTCCGGTTCTCTGGCTAAGAGATCTTCTCAGTGCAAAGGAACCCATAGCTAGCACTGGGAACCAAGTCAGAATCCTATGGAGACCAGGATCATGGACTTGCAATGAGAAGCTCCCACTAGTATTTCACCAAAATATAGGCTACATTCATCAAAATTGCTCTTAATTGACTATGATTATCCCCTTTGGCCTGTGTTGATCTCACTCTCCATTGGAGAATCTGTTTTTTACAGAAAGCAGCAAAAACCAAGAACCAATATCTAACAAGTCAAGAAAAGATAGCTGACTCCTATCATGAAATGAGCCACCCTGTGCACATCAGCTAGGGTCCAGGTAAAACCACAGAGGAACTGACAAGATGAGCAAGAGTGCTGCTTGCACAGTGAGCCTGACAACCTACCTGCTCCACGGTGAGGGCAATAGGCTCCAAGTATGCTCACAATGTACCAAAGCAGAAAACCAGAAGGTGCTAGCTCAAGACTAAAGCAGAATTAAAACACACCCTCCAATTCCTCGGGGAATTTTAGGGAAGAGGGGGAGAAAAGATTGTAAGAGCCACAGGGTGGGATGGAATATCTAGAGGCATTGCCCCTCCCCCAATGACTGCTGCTCCAACTCACACTGGGCCCTCAGTAGAATGGGAGCAGGGAGGAGGGGAATGGTACCAACACATGATGTGTCCATACAAAGTTTCTACTTAATAAAAAAAGAAATGAAGGTAGATTCTTTTTCAGATATACAAAAGCTGACATAACTCATCACAACAAACTGGTCCATGCAGAAAGAAAACTGAGACCTGACAGAAACCAGGGTCTACAAAAAAGAATGGATATTGCTACTACATGAATTAATAAAATGTTTTTAATTTAAAAAAAGACTACAAAGCATATGAAAGCAAAAATCAAAGACATGAATGGTCACACTCTGGCCCTTGACAGAACAATCTGCCAAAGTCTGCTTCTTGGGTCTGGCCTCCTTGGTACTGGGTACAGCCAACAGGGGAGGAGCTGGCGAGGGTTCCTGAATCAAGCTTACACATGCCAGGAAATTCCAAACTCTCAGTGGGTGAGAGGTCAGGACCAAGAAAAGGAAGTGAGCTATCAGCACCCTGAGGTCTTCCTTTAACATGTTCCTGGCACTGTGAAGATCCTGAAAAGAAGGGAGCCAGCCTCCTCTTCTGCAGCATGGCACCAGGCTTAGAGCTGGACATGACGTCTGACCACAGTGTAACCCCTTGTAACAAACCAGTCCTGGTAGGCAAAAAAACATTAGAGACACTTTTATCCAACTGTGAGCCAAAGGAATTAAAATTTCTCCAGGAATCTCATACTGGAGGAAGGGAAAGGCCAAGGCCAGGTGCCAGCCAGCAGAGGAAACTGTCCATTTGGATAAGATTTACACAGCTCTGACAACTTGTCAGGTCACCTTTCAGGAGAGACTGGTGCCAAGATGATACGGGTCAATGGTGGGCAGACCACACCTTGACCAGGGCTGCTTAGTTATCGCTACCTCTTGAACCTCTTCGAGCCAGGGGGTGGTCACTGGATTTACTGACGGTTCCTCTTCATGTGGCCTATCTCTTCTTTTCACTAACATCTGTCACTTTAATTGGCATGTTGGATATGGTGACCAAGCCTAGCTGGTTAGGGCTACCCACACCCAGGATTTGATTAACAACTTCAGTAACACAGGAAGATGGACTTGGGGTGATCACTGAACCTCTTTAATTATTTTCCCAAAGTGGCCACATAGAACAAATCTCCTTTCTCTGCTTTTTTCTATTACTTGTCTCTTTATTTGGTATGTTGAGGACAGTGGCCAAACTCAGCTTGTTAGAGCTGCCAGAGGCCAGGCTTTTGATAGCGACTAGGAACAAGATAGTTTTCTTCTGAATGCAGTCAGTAGGGCACCGGCCCAAGAGAACATAGTGCCAGCTTTCCCTGGCAAAACTAGAAGGAAACTCTAGTCTGAGTCAACATGACCATGAGGAACATATACATTTAAACTTGGCAATGAGGCTCATCCCAACTAGATGGCTAATTTACATCTCCAAGCCTATAAAGAAACCCAATCCAAACAGCCACTCAGCTCCCTGTTCAAGACCTCTTGCAGCTTCTCAATTCTGCTTTACTTCTACTTGCTCTTTAAATAAATATCTGATGATCTCCCCTTCTGGTGTCTACATTTAGCAATTCTTTGCCAATCCTAAGACAAGAGCTCCAGAGCCACTGGCTTGTGGAGTTTAGTTACCCTTGAACATCTGGCACACCAACCATTAAGCTAAGCCCAATCAGAACCGAGAAAAGCTCCAACACTCTCAACTCTGTAACATTTTGACCCTAAAAAGTCAGGCAGTCCCCTGAGCACCCAAAACCCCTAAGAGATTCTTTTGAAAAGAGAATCAGCCAGGCTATATGCACTGGGCTTCCAGGAGACTTCTTAGAGAAAAGAAACCTGGAGCCTTGGATTACCCTACAGCTGGGTACCTAGAAAGGGCCTTGCCTTGGCCAGAAATGCAAACACCAGAATACCTGGTCACCTGAGGATATTAATCTCAGTTATTAGAGCTGGAATTAGAAACATCTGACATCTGCCAGCACAAGCAGCTGTGTTTTCACTGGCCTGGCAACATGGCACCTTCAGGACAATGGTGTCCCTACACCAGCTCCAGTCTCCTTTCTTTTACCCGGAGTCCTGCCTCAGAGACCCATCTCAATTTTGACATGGCTCTAATCTTGGTTATCTTTGAGAGAGGATACCTATAAATCAGAAGCTCCTTTTCGGGGGACTGCCAATAACAAACAGAAAACCTAACATTCCTATAATCCATCTGCACACTGCCCCATGCCATGACTCTTCACAGACTGAAAGAAATATAATAAGGAGCAAAAAGCCAGAAATCCTGAAAAATCTCCACCCATTCACAAATGACATGAACACTTCTCCCCTGTATTAGTCTGTCCCTCCCTGCTTAGCTCATATTCTAAGTCTATAATCTCTGACTTTCAAAAGTTAGGACAATAATTTGCAAGTTTACCTCTCACTTCTATTCTTGGCCAAGAATAAGTCTGCTTCAATGAGTTGGAACTTAGTGGTGTTATTCTGTCTACAAATTGAGGGGGGGGGGAGGACTCAGTTTGGGAGTTTGAACAGGTAACATTTCCACCTTTGTTTACTGCCTGAACTAACTTTTAACCACCAATAATTATAACCCAGACACAAGGCAGACATTATGGCATTCCTTTTCACATTGCCTCAACTGTCTCCACTGGAATAAAAGAGCCAAGAACTATTATTAAAAGATCCTTCCTTGGAGAAAGCAAATGAAACAAGTTGAAAGAACCAGTCACTTCAGCACTGCGGTGGCGGGGATGTCACCAGTCCTTAAATTTTCTAAAGCATCTTGTCCCTCATTAAACTGTCAATTTTCTTAAGAATCCACCCCCTGCTTTAACAGTCCTCACTTCATCAGTCTCTGTCCTCTCCTCTTGTCTTCATTCAGGCCACCCTCTGACATATCAGATGGGATTGTTTATTTGTTCATATATTAACTTACATTCTGAATCTCCGGGCTAGAGAGAAGGCTTAGTGGTTTAAGACATTTGCCTACAAGAGAAGGACCTGAGTTTAATTCCCCAGGACCCCACATAAAGCCAGATGCACAAGGTGGCACATGTGTCTGGAGTTTGTTTGTAGTGGCTGGAGATCCTGGTGTGCCCATTCTCTCTCTCTCTCTCTCTCTCTCTCTCTCTCTCTCTCTCTCTCTCTGCCTCTTTCTCACTTTCTCACTCTCTCACGCTCAAATAAATATTTTTAAATGGAATTTCCATCTTGAAACTAGTATTAACAGCTATTTAAAATTTGTTTTGAGATGGAAAAAAAAGTGTTGCATTTTGTTCTTTGCTTCACTGCCTATTTAACTAGGTTGTGATCAGTATTAGCCTCCCCAGGGCAAAGCAGATTCCTTGGATAAAGAGGAGGAATCCTTTCTCCAAGAAGATGTCACCACAATTGATAAAACAAGAGAGGGTTTCTTCACACAGCAGTCAGAGTCACTCCATTCTGCAGAGAACAGCTTGCCCTGTTGATTTTGTGGACAAGGCCAAGGTGACTTGATCTGGCACTGATCTATGAAAGTAGACACCGCCCAAATGTTAGACACACCAAACACACTTATCACATAGATACTTATCACATAGGAAAGGCACCTCGGGCTACAGCAAGGCACACTGATAGGTCACTTTATCAGTGATTACTTCCTTGTTCTAGTCATGGCCTCCCTAGAAGAGACTGACATTTCCTGGCTGTCTCCAGACTTAGCCCTTCTCATCTGATCCTCTCTGCTGTCAATGCCTTGACACTGTTTGAACCTCAGGTCCCCACATCTCTCTGATCAGTTTTTGGTTTTTTTTAAAAGAAATATTTGACCACCTGAATTGACCTCTTACATAGCCCTGTGGCTTCTTCACTGTTTTCAGCGTTTCTGCACTCAATATGTAACTGTGTGGTATGTGGCATGTGATTTGAGTAATATAGGTACTAGTAAATAATGCCTGAAATGAACAAAAAACATGCATGACTCTGAATAGAACCATCAGAATTCAGTCAAGTAATGTTGATGCACCAGATGCAAATGCACTGATACTCAATAAATTCTGACATTGTGGAAAAATCACAAATGTGACCCATTTCCTGATCAATAATCTTCAAGGTACTTTGTGATGTGCTTAAAATTATCTTCCTTTTTATAGTTTGCAATGCATAGTCACCAATGAAAGTCAAATCAATTATTATCTTCATTTAACAGGTTAGGAAGCACTTTAAAAATGATACATACAAACACAGTTTGCCTGACAGCTTCCCAAGGTAACCAGTAGCAAACGGGGATCTGAAGCTAAATGTGCCTTCTACACTCACTCACTTCTACCAAATTCCCAAGTTCGTTCATGAAGCATGCCTCTTGTTCCCCACACAAATAGACATAATGAAGAAGCTGCCCTCTGAGAAAGCAAATCTACTTAATGACTCCTACCTGAGAAGAACACACTCAGTTTTCTGGGTATCACATGCAGCTTTGGGCTTAATGATGTCAATGACAAAATACTCCTCTGGCCAACATTCCTGCCCATACTCAAAGAGAAATGATGCCTTCCCTCACTTGAGATGCCTGGCTCATCTGTCTCATACATTGGGGGGGGGGGAGTCCATATAATTCCATGTCCTCATCTCTCCATGAGAAACACTGGGAGATCAGTATGTCCCTAGTCAGGACTGAACAAAAGTGTATGCCCAGTCTTCTAAGTTCTATCCAACTGATTCAGATGATGTCTCTTTCCAACACTCCCTCATCCCCATCCCTACTTTATAGCCATACTTAAGGACCACTCATGGCTGTTCCAATCCCTCTATCTGGCTAAGGAGACTTTAAAGAGCAAATGAGCTGGAGAGGACACAATAAAAGTCATATAGAGACATGGTCACAGCAATCCCCCAAGCCCTTTCCTGTCCCTTTTTCCCCCTGGTAGCCAAGACCTGTCCATGTTTTGGAGGATGACACAGTAAAATTACATTAGATGGAAAAAGGAAATCATAAAACTTACTCAGAATGAGTTCCGACATGGTTATAGCACTCGTCAACGGTGCAGAAACAGAGCTTTGCCTAAAGAGGAATTCACAAAGCAAGAGGCAGAGCCAGAACACAGACAGCAGGGCAAGCCGTGTGGGTCCGGCTCTAGAAGCACTGCGCAAAGCCCAGTCCAGAGGGACTGACTTAATCACATGAACTGACGCAACTTCCTGAAGTGAAGCAGACAAGCAAACTTCCAATTATTCCCAAGAAAATCTCAAAGACAACCTGGGACCCATCTCCACAGCCTGATGCATGCCTGTTGGGAGTACTCATAATAACTCAAGTCTAGAAAGTGTTTTCATTTGCAACCTCACTTCAGTCTTGGGTCTCACTCCTAGACAAGTGCCATGATGTCCCTGTGCCTTGAGGCTCCATCTGGAGAAAGGACACAGTTGTGGAAATGATAATGGGTCTAGTGGGACCAGCTGCTCGTAGGGACCCATGACTCCTTGTTCACATGGGAATCATTAACATGGAGTGACAGCCCTAAAATAACAAGCCCATTCTGTCCAACCAATGCCTTCCTCGATCACAAGCTGTCACAGGGCCCCTGCCATGTAATGACAGTCAGCTATAGTTTCTTGACATTCCTGAAAGAAGTGGGTCCCTCCCTGTGCCCAGACCATAGCAGACCATGGGTCTCTTGTTCCCTACTGGTCTAGTGATTCTTGTGTGAAATTGAGGAGGGAAGGGAGGCAGGGATATGGTCTCCAGGGTTCCCCTACCAGCCAGCCATGCACCTGCAATGACACTATTTCATCAGTCTCTCTGATTCCCAGCTAAGTCTGGTGATTCAAGTGATAGTGACCATAAGTGCAGACTTGCTCCCCAACCCCCCCCCCAACTCCATGCTCTCTCCTGCTCTTAGGATGTCTCCTCCTTCATTTCTCTTTCTAGAATTAGACCTGCCAGGAGGGCAGTGCTTGTGGTAGGAGTTGTTCACTACTGTAGCCCAGGAATTTACACCCTCACCAGCCTTGAGTACGTGCTCCAAAAGAACTGGTCCATAAAGTGCCGCACTCTGGAACTCACCACCTAGGAAGAAGCCCTTGCTAAAGTGCTGGCAGGGCACAACGAAGGCTTTCAAATGCCAGCTATTTGATATAATACCCTTCAAGAGGAAGTAAATATTTGCAGAGTAGATGCTTGCCAGCTGCTAGCAAGAAGATGTGATTTTCTCTGCAAAAAATAAAAATGCTCATTCAGCAAGGCCTATAGAGGTTCAGTGGCATTAGGAATCCTTAAATATATGTTAGGATTTTTTTAAAGGACTGTGTTCAGTCACCTGCACTTTGGTGTGGGGACCCTGTGTGGAAAAGCGCCAGCTTCAGCTTCCTGAGAACACGTAGCCTGGCTCCTGGCCCAGGCCTGCTTTTGACCAGCTCTGTGCACTTGGCGCAGGTTCTGAGCTCTCAGCCCTGTCCTTGACTTGGGGGCAGAATCCCAGGCTCCTTTTTCTCCTACAAGATCAACAGACATAAAATTGTGGCTGCTTGCTTATAGCTTCTGAGAAACTAATAAATAGGTATGGCTAATAGTAACATACAAGAAATAACACCTGCAAACAGTGATGAACAACACTGATCATGGGTTTAGAAAGATTTCAATGCTGTGACAAGTTGTCCCCCACTTCCAGGAATTCATCCTTAGAATGAAATTAGGAGTGTTCCCTGAGACTACATAGTGAATTCCAGGTCAGCCTGGACTAGAGCAAGACCCTACCTCGAAAAAAAAAATTAGGAGTGTGAAAATGTTCACTACAGTATTTCCTATAATGTCAGAAAACCAGAAGTGCAAACATGTCCAAAGGTCCCAGTAAAAGCTGAAAAGGGAAAAGAATGAAGTATTGACTGAAATTTCTAGGACATAATTTTAATAGATGGAGAAAGAGCAAGTATTCTATACTACACTCATTATGCAGTTACTACAGACAAAAATACTCACAAAAAAGTTATCTGATTAAAATGATGAGATTATTTTTCTTTCTGCAATGTTCCTTTATAGATAAACATTTCAAAAACTGCAAGCAAGGAAATTCAAGATAAATTGTAAAACATTGCAAAACTGATGACAGGCAAAAGATAATCATAACACATGCAAAGCTTTAGAAATCAGCCAATCGAAGAGCACTGGGTACTGGGGAACACAACAGAATCCCAGTCCTCAGACGGGAGACGTAGGAGAGCCCCACAAGCCACAAGCCTGGGCTATATAATGAGTTCTTATGAACAACCCTGTCTCACAACCACAAAAAACAAACAAAGAAATTAGCAAGTAACATAGGAACTTTAATAGAAAAGAATCAAACAAGATATGGCGATCAGAAAAACAAATGAGCACCAACTGTATACACCTGTGAAAAGATGAGAAACGAGAAATGCAAAGGCACTCAATCAAGATGTCAATCACAATGAACAGGTGGAAAAATTCTAATGTCTGGCCAAACCTTCGGTCGTTGAGCCCGTGTGTCAACTGTCCCTGGCCCATGTCACCGAGTATAGATCAAAATGGTAACTGCTCATAATGGGGACTAGGTCAATATCTACCCAAATTTGACCTACTGATTCACTGACCTGGTAATCCCATTTGTCAGCACTGGCCGACGTGTGGAGTTAGTCACAGCGGTCTTACTTTTACTACCGAGAGATTGAAAACAACCCAGGCAGAGGGCTGCTGACCTAAACCACAAAGCATCCTCCTGGTGCAATAGTGAGCTAATGCAAAAAGAATGAAATAGCCTTCAAGCATGCAAATGAAGGCTCTGCAGAGGGTCAGATGCGAAAGGACCTAACAATGGACACCAGGCTTGGATTTGGGTTTATGTGGTCTTATTGTCACTAAATGAATACGGAGTGTTGGAGAATAGATATGGTCACTTTAAGAGGCCCTGCTGCCAACTTCAAGACAACCTTGAATTATAACTCTCTTATCTAGTACCTTCCTGTGAGCAGCAGCCACCCACGTAGAGGTCGCAGGGCAAACCTCACTGATATTTAAAACTTACACATACTTTAATGAAATAAAAGTTATGGCCGTTATGATCATTAGATTAATTTCTCTCTCTTCTGGTCTAAATTCAATCAAGAAGTGGAACCTACTCATTTTGTATATTTCCTTGCCTCCATGAATCAAGATGTCCTTTGGTCTTGTATAAATCATGAGAAAACTTCTAGATATTTTCATACAGGTTTTCTTTTCTACATTAAAATGTGTATGTCTATTTTCCTATGTTTCTCTTCTTAATTTAACATCTGAAATTGACTTTATTTCCAAAAGGAGCAATGCCATTGTCTCATTGCCTGTCAGAGCTCAGAGGAGACATGAGTGCCAGTCAGCTCTGTACACTTCTGCAGGGTCAGCCTTTAGGAAGGGATTTGCAATTTCCATAAGGGAAAAATAATTCAAATAATTACTAAGAAATAATAATAGTATATGAAGAACCAAGAAGGTTATCCCTTCATAATTGCTGAGTGAGGTAGATACTATATTCCTAATTTGTGTGTGTGTGTGTGTGTGTGTGTGTGTGTGTGTGAGTGTGTGTGTATTACCCCAGATTTAACACAGGACTTCAAAGTGCTATGCCACTGAGCTTTATCCCCAGCCTTATTTTCACTTATTAAATTTTAAAACAGGGACTCATTAAATTTCCCAACTTCACCTTGAACTCACATTGCAGCACACCCTGGCTTTGAACTTGCAATCCTCCTGTCTCAGCCTCCCAGCCTTCCAAATAGCTGGGATAACATCTGCACCAGCCACCATGGCCAACTTATCATACACTTGGTAGGAGGAATCTGAGACAAGCAGAGGCTGAGCATCCAGCCGAAGGTCACAGTGTCCTAAGTTATGGACACAGGGCATGGATCCAAGTCCCTTCTGTTAAACACAGTACTCCATTTCCCTTTGGAAATGCCACTAAAATGGACAGAGATCCCACACAGCTATATTCTTCTGAATGATTGACTGTGCTCCAATGGCCTATTCATCTTCCTTAAAATTCTATATTGTTCAATAGTCCTCATAAAAAGGGATAAGTCTGCTCTACCATCTGAATTTGGATCTAGCAAAAGACTGATCCAGGATCAATGAATGAGCACTAACTAATAGCCTAAAACTACCCAGCACAGACTATAACGAGTCCTAAGCTAAAGTAAACAGCCTTCCTTCTGCTAGTGAATACCATGATACCCTGAAGCCCAGAAATCATGAAGACCACAAGACAGCAAATGGTATCTGTAACAATAAATATTTCAGGCTTTGGGGGCCAATGGCTCTCCATAACCACCCCTCACCCTAATATTGTGACATAAAAGTGGTTAGAAATAGTATATCATCTTCTGGCTGGACACTTATTTATAGAAATAGGCAGCTGGCCAGACTAGACCCATGGACCCTATGCTGACCCATGGGGTAAATAAAGAAGAGGTGGGGAAACCGGTTTTGCCATTCTAACCTTTCACCCTCTCTAGACACTGGTACTCACTATAACAAAGCAAGTTTCCTAAAATTCTATTTCTACTTCAAATACTTAAGCCTGTCATGAAGACATGTCGCAGCTTAATTCTTGCCCACATGTCCCCCTGTGTTGACTGTGTTCTAGGCTGCCACCTGGCCTCCCTCAGGAGCTTGGACCCTGTAGCTGTCAAGGGAAGGGAAGGACTGGCTCCCCACCCCCTTATGTAGGTAGGCACTTCATCTGTGGGTTTGAAAACTACACAATGGCACTTGCTGCCAGTGTGCAGAGAGAAACTGAGGAAGGGTGTCAAGGCTAACCCAATTACCTGTATTTAAGCAGTTGGTGATTCTGAGACAAGAGAGTAAGTTTCTTTATACAAGAAGCCCGACACTGAGTCAACCAGAAACCCTGATACCCTGTATTGGAACGTGCAATTCCCCAGGATTAGGGGCCCCTGGGTGGGAGACTCAGCTCAGACACCCGCAATGAGTGTCACAGATCATCACCACTGACAGCGACTCAGTTAATAAGGCAGCACTAGACACACACAGCTTTATCCCAGCCTCTCAGCAAACTGCAGTGGGTGATACTGTAAGGTTAGAAAACCATCACTTTGAAGGTCCATGAAGAGCAGAGGATCACAAATGAGTCAAGATCAGAGTCCAGTTCATAGGGAGGCAAGCTGGCTCAGGATCCCACTCTTCCCAGGCTACACTCTCGGGCTCTGGAGCTCACAGGTGACACATGGCTGAGGCTATGATGACCACGTCACCACCATGAGAGGACCTGCGCTTGTCTAGCCAACAGCTGACCACATCTTTGCTCTCCTGTCAAACTGCTTTGCCAGACACCTGCACATGCAACATGAATAGCTCTGGGAGGCAGGGCCTGAGGCAGGGAGGGAGCACAGCCCAGTGCTCTGTCTCATTAGCACGTTCAGTGCTCCCACTTATAAGGGGCCACAACAGGGAGCTCCACCTTATCTGCCTTACAACCTGTGGTCCCTGGAACTTGCACAGTAAACTGCACTGCTCTCAGGTAAGTCCATATGCTAGAGGTCCGGAAGGGAGGGAGCCAGAAAGGATGAGGGATTGTCAAGGGAAATCTCCCAACCTCAATCACCCTGCCCCAAGAAGTGATTAATTAGTGCACCCAACAAGCCAGCTGGGGCTCTTCCCTTAAGCCCTACCCACCTGGAAAGGAATATATTATCATCACTTGAAGCCATGTGCATTTTAACAGGTCAGGTGGGGGTGAGCACAGGAAGTTACAGAACCTCACTTTAGCAGCTGGGGGAAAAGCTACCTACCCGAGTTTGACAAAGGAACAAAGAAGGGCCCCGGCATTTCAGTCAGTCTAGAAACAGAACGGCCATACAGATGAGCCAGGAGGAGGCAGAGAAGAAGCGATAGGCCCATCACAACTGAAATCCACCATGCTCACTTTGCTGGGGCCTCGTGGGCAGTGGGTGGGCATCAGCTTGATCTACAATTACTTGTATAAGGCTGGAGGCCTGACTTGGCCTACAGAAGGAGTAATTCCTCCACAGGATCAGTGTAGAAGTAAGGCTCTTCTTCCAGATCCCCCTGTTCATAAACTAATTTGAAATACCCAGTCTTTGCAAGAAAAGACCAGTGTACATGCCAGAACCATGAAAAATGGGGCAAAGTTGAAACAAAGAGTGAGTTACCTGGTGATGGCTAGTCAACAGTGAGGAACAACTGGGTTCCTAGATGGTGTCTGCTGACAGCAAGATCGCATCTAGATGAAGGAGAGATTTTCCTATCCCCCCCTCTTGTCTGAGTCTTGTTCTCCCCACCCTCTCAGCAATGCACAGAAGTTTGCTGACTGAGTGGACGGTGGACCCAGGCAGATAGTCCAGTGTCTCCCTGCGGTAAGTGGGCACAAATTATTCTGGGAATTGGACATGCTTCTATCTCTTAATTTGTTTCTATCCTGGGTTTTATTCATTTGGGTGATATTATGAAAAGAAAGTTGGACAGTGGAATGTCAGAAGAGTTCCCCAGCTGTGACTCGTCCTTTGTTTTGGCATGGATTAAACTCATTTCACCCTACTTCTCTGCCTTTCCATGGAGCCTTGTCTGAACAAAGTGGAGGTCCAGCAGAACGGCCATGGCCAGTCACTGAGGCCCGACCTTTGCCGTTCCCCACCAACCTGGCCAATCCCCACAATGCCAAAGACCCCAGGCAGACTCAAGAAACCAGATGCCTGAAGCAATATTAAATCAGGGAAAGGTTCATAGGCTATGGAAAGGTAGGGGAGGGGCAAATTGCACACTGTCCCCAGAGGCCCCTGATGTGGGGCTAAGTCCAGCCAGCTGGAGTGACTTACAACAGGGTCAAGGCAAAAGGCCAGTGGGGGAGGTTTAGGGAGCATAACGACAATGTTGAGCAAATGCCAGCAATAGTTCTTTCTATTCTTGCCAGATATTCTGCAATGCCATATTTTGTATTAAGAGAAATAAGGGTGATGTGGCCCAAAAGTGTTTAGGAATGCGATATGGAGCCAAGAAGCATCACCATGTACCAGATTCATATCCTCGAAGCCTTTTGTTTCCTTGTTGTTTAACTGAGAAATTTTGTGGGGCTGAGGCTGTGGCTCAGTGGTAGAGTGCTTGCTTAGCATGCAGGAAGCCCTAGGTTCAATCTCCAATTCTATAAAAAGAACTTTTAATGACTGAGTCCAGATCCCCAGCATCCATGTAAAATCCAGATGTGACAGTGCGTGCCTGTAAACCCAGCACCGAGAGGACGCCCAGGGCTGGCAGGTGAGCTAATCTAGCTAAATCAATGAAGTTTATGTTCAGCAAGAAACCCTGTCCCAAAAAATAAGATGGAGAGTGGCTGCTAAAGGTATCTGACGTCAACCTCTGGCCTCCACGTGTACCCATGTGCAAGTGCACACATGTGTGTGCCCACACATATAAACGCATATGCATGTATGACACACACACATACACCAACTAAAAGAAAAATGACTCCATGCACTAAATTTCGTGTAAATTGTTATTCTGAGGCAATGCATGGGGTCAAAACACCAAGCAGGAGACAAGGGCTGTGGGCAGTTGGACAGACAGCATCCTGCCAGCTGAGGAGCTGTCACATGGAGAAAACTGATCCTGCAGCAGGTGCAGAGAAGATTTAGGTCATGGTACCCTGGGAGTGGTGCAGAATGAGGAAGGAAAAGCCACAGGTGCTGGGCATAGGACCTCACCACAGCCTCTGCTCTCTGCAGACATTGGTCTATAAAGTGAGGAAAATGGTACTTGCAAGCATGTGTTTCTTGGGGCTGTTATAACCATACTATAGACGGCGGATTGAAGGAGTTGTTGCACAACTCACCTAAGGGATATGCAGTTAGTTAAGACTCTGGAGCACTGTGAGGAGGCTCAGGTCTGTGTCTCTCCTTGGACTGCAGCTGTGGCTACCTCCTGGGTCTCTTTGCACAGTCTTCCCTTCTCGTGTCTGTTTCTACATTTTCCCCTTCTATAAGGACACCACTCATACTGAGCGATCTCTTTGCAATGTCACTACTTACCTTGGCAGAAGGTCCAGTCTCCAAATCAGCTCCCACGCTGAAGAATTGGGCCCAGGCAAGGATTGCAACATCAATTCTGGAATTGTTGGGGAACACAATTCATCCCACACCAGCAATGAGCATATGTGGCTGACATGCCTGGGCCCAATCAGGAAGTCTTCATCCCTGGACCCTGCTGACCACCGAGTGCCACCCACCCCACCAGCCTCCCAAGTCCACTGCAAACATAAAAGCACATAGTTCTATCTGATTTGGTCCTCAGGTACGCTTCTAGCAGCGGTGACAAGTCAGACTAAGAGCACATTTGTTGTTTTCACTGCTGTGACTCAATTCATTTAGTTAAAAAAATGTCCAGGTGACTCCTGTTGCTATTTTGTGAGCTGGAGAAAATGAATGTGTTGTCAAGTGTGCTGGTTTCTTGTGCTGAGGACAGACTTGCTGTCCCTGATTGGGGATGCAGGGCTCTGTTTTCGGCACCAGGCATCCTTCTTACAGGCTGGGCCTCATTACTGCCACAGCCACAAGAGCACATTCAATTACAGGAGTCTCTTGTGTGCTCCCAGAATAAATCACTGGTGTGTCCAGGCCAAGAAGTGTGGAGAAGTTGACTGAGCTAGCGACACAAGCCAGGAACCTGTTCTGGGCTTCATTCTGACCCATGTGCTGAGCCTGCCCATTTACTGGCCCCTCCTGTAACCAAAACCACCCAAAAAGGCCTCTCCCCACATATTCTAACACCTGAGTCATTGCCTCCTGCATTTCTAATGCAAATAAGGGCATCCAGAAGGTTCCAGAACACAACTCTTCCAGCCTTTCCAAAAGGTGGCTCAGAGAGGAGAGGGAACTTGAAGGATTGGCCATACAGGATGGCTATGAAATGTACTCTGTGCTTGTCCATTCTTGCCATCTTTGTACAATACTGTCTTAGGCAGTGACACTGTCTATAATCTTACTGTTCTGACCTACAGCCTGGGTACCTGCGCTTGGATCCCCAGGACCCATATAAAAGCCAGGTATAATGGCATGTGCTCATTTTGTCTCAAAGAATATTAAAAAAATATTTTTATTGAGCAAGACACTCAGCATTCACCTATGGTCTCCACACATGTACGCACACGTGCACACATGCACACACATGTAAGCATACATGTCACACACATACACATGAAAAAAAATTAAAAGAAAAACAATCATCATGTCATTCCCTTTAGTGACCAACACATGCATTGACCGCCTACTGTTCAACAAGGCACCTAATTGTCTCAATGTGGAGATAAGAGGGTCTTCAAGTCATTACCCATATGCCTTCCCTGTGGGAAGCCTGAGCCAATGATAGGCCCACATCAGCAAGCAGAGGGGAAGTCACTGCTGTCTTACTAAGTGTCTAGAAGCCTCAAAGGCTTTATCAGTTAAAAGGTACCACGCTCCAGTGAGATTCCTGAACTCTGCAGTAGTTCATATAAAGTTTTAGGTGTTATTTAGTAAAGAACAAAGCAATTTTGCAGGGCTAGAAATACAACTCGGTTGGTGTGGCGCTTGCCTAGCATGCATAAAGCCTTGGGATCAATCCTTAGCAGCACATAAACTGGTGTTGCTGATTACTGTCTGGAATCCCAGCACTCAGGAGGTGGAGGCAGGCAGATCTGGAGTTCAAAGGCAGCCTCAACTAGGTAGGGAATTCGAGGCCAGCAAAAACACTGTTTTGAAAATGAGAGGGGGGAAAGGGAGGTGTTTCCTAGATGTCGACCACTGTAGCCAACCCCCCCACCTTTGTGTCCCACATCACCAAGGCTCTCTCAAGAGAAGGGACGGAGCACATGCAGGTGGTGACATCAGCAAAGCCTTCTGGGGAGTGTGCTGTTGGTGCTGGGCTTCAGGTGCAGGTTGCTACATAAGCCAAAGAGACTTCCAAGCAGGAGCAGCAAAGAGCTGGAAAATGCCACACCTGACCTTGCAGAGTCTGCCTACATAGCCCCTGACTACAGTGTCACTCTTCCAGTGTCATTGGCTTTGGAAATAAAATATGAATTATGTCCTTACTGTGCTCATATGGTCTCTCCAAACACATTCAGAACTCCAGAGGTGGGCTCCACATCACTTCTCCCTGGATCCCGTGAGCTGCCCTCCCTTTCCAAAGCACACCAAGCACTCAATAAAGGTCTAGGCACTTCATGGGCTGGAAATGTACCTCAGCAGTGACCCAACCTCAGACAAAAGACCTCCACCCTCC
>PVHP010026676.1:0-24484 GCA_004024765.1 Zapus hudsonius | reverse complement strand
AAAAAAAAAAAAAAAAAAAAAAAAAAAAAAAAAGAAAAAAAGAATCCATTTTGATTAAGACTGGTTCATGAGGGGACTTTCAGTCAAGATGGCAGAGTAACAGCCACCCTAGAGCTCCCTGTGTTAAATAAGGCAAGGTTTCCCAGAGATATACCCATGGGGGGGGGATTCTCAAACCTTCACGGGGGAGAGGCACTGTATCACAGATGCAGAAACCAGCTTTTCCTGAGATCCTTCTAGCTACTCATGTGAGTGGGGAAGGAGATGACTAACCTGACCAGCATAGATTCCCAGCAGTCATGAGCTGTCTCATCATCACTGTCTCACCCCAGGGAAGAACATTTCTTGCTCACTCCCCTCCCCCTCCCATCTGCCAGAGCTTCCCTGTTTGCCCACCAACCCATGCCTCCATGCACTCAGTGCGCCCCTCATTGGGTCCTGCCTCGCCCTGTGTGTGCCCCACCCATCATCAGTTCCTGCCAAGGCCCAGGTGTGCACCCCACCCCTGTCCATTTCTGCTGCAGCCCCACATGTGCGTCTGTCCCTCCTCAGTTCATTGTGGCTCCCTGTGGTGCCTCACCCCTTGTGGGTTTCCGCTGTAGCCAGTGTGCGTGTGTTGTTCGTGCACCACGCCCCTTGCTGGTTTCGACCATGGCCCAGTGCTACAACAAACCCAACTGGGGAACAGTGGGAGAAGAAGGGCAAGTGCTACTGCTCCAGAACCCTCTGAGACCTAGAAAGGCCCAGAGCCATGGGGACTACAGACAGAAGAGATTTCAGAACCTCAAAGCAATTCATATCAGTAATCAGCCCAGAACTGTGAGCACACCAGTAACCACTCCAGCCTGTGCATCACTGGCTATAGCACCAACCCTCTACAATTTGACACAAAATCCAAGCAGATCACACACTTTAGAACATATAGGGCCTTATGTCTCCTCTGTCCTTAAGAAAATTAATCTCTCATCCTGAGATGGGCAGATCCCAATGTGAAAAGATCACACAAGCTGATGCCACCCCACCAAACTTACCTAGCCCCATTGTGGATGTCGGCAGTGAGGATATGGAGGAGATAACAGATGTGATTCCCTGGATGACACCACAGTAAGCCTAGGGCAGGGAGACTATGACCAGGTTATTGGCTGAGCTGGAAGCAAAAATCAACAATCGCATAAATGAAGAGGTACAGAGTCTGCTTGTAGGCTTTGTCACCAGGCTTAATGTAATTGAGGAAAACCAGATGGACATTAGTAGAACAGTAAATGAACAAAAGGTAAGCCAGCAATTAAACCAACTCAATAATTAGCTGGCCAAGTTAAATGAAGTCATGATCAAATACAAGAATGAATATCAGAAAGCATTAAGTAAATCAAACCTCAAAATGATATTTTTACTCAACAGAGCTGAAGACAATGTAGAAAACTGCAACAGAAAACAAAAATCAAATGGAGCTATTAAAAACCTCACTAGAATCCCTCACTACCAGAGTTAATAATCTTGAAGATAAACCTTAGATGTGGAAGACAAGGCAGAAGAAATTGATTGGGATACTAAAAACTGGGGTAAGTACAAAAAGCATGTGAATAAAATATGAGAAAAATATTGGACACTCTTAAGCAACCAAACGTTTGGATCATGGGGATATCAAAGGGGGAAGAAATCCAGGCCAAATGCATAGAGAACAAATTCAACAAAATTATTGAAGAAAATTTACTGATTCTTTCAAAAGAGGATCCCATTTGGATATAAGAAGTGTGCAGAACATCGAATAGACAGAACCAAAGAAGAAACTCTCCAAGACACATTATAGTTAAAACTCTAAATATTTAAATAAAAGATAGGGTGCTACCCGACAGCAGGCCAAAAGAAGAGACCATGGCAAGAGATGAGCCACCACAGTCATATTGTGGAGGATCCATATGGAACCCTGCAGAGAAGGACGGGATGAGCAAGGGACCCATAGCCACAGCCATTCAACCAACTCAGGATAAGCCTAATGTGTTTGTGTTTTTCAGGATACAACGAGAGAGATGTGGCCCATCCAACCTTACCAACCAACCTTAGGCCGATGGAGGAGATCCTGACAAGAGAGGAGCCACCACAGTCATATCAGGGAGGATCCACAGGGAACTCAGCAGACAATGAATGATGAACAAGGGACCCATAACCACAGTCATTCAATCAACACAGGATAGGCCATTGAGACAGGAACCAAGGATTTTCGACACAAGGACCTCTAAGCTCGCAACATTAAAGTAGCCTTATTACTCACCCACCACGACTCAGGGAACTGAGCGGAAGAGGGGGCGGAAAGATTGTGAGAGCCGTGGTGGGGGAGACTGTCCGGAGGCATGGCACCCCTCCGTAACAACACACTTGGGCCAGGAAGACCGGGATGAGCACTAAGATATACAGGATCCCTTGCCACAAGGACTAATACAGACAGCCCACAGAGGAGGATATACAACTGATCAGGGAGGGGGAGGGGGGGAAGTGGGGAATTCGGGATAACAACGCATGGTTTGCCCACTAAATAATGTAACTCATTATGGACAATAAAAAAAAATAAAATAAAAGATAGGGTGCTAAAAGCAGCAACAGAGAAATAACTAATCGCATATAAAGGGAATCCCATCAGAGTTACACCAGATCTCTTCATGAAAATCATGAAAGCTAGAAGGGTCAAAAGGGTTTGGAATGGAGTAATCAAAAATCTATAGCTTCCAACCCAAACTATTGCATCAAGTGAAATTATCCCTCATAATACATGGAGAAAGGAAAACATTTCATAATAAAAGCCAGATCTACAATTATATGAACACAAATCCAAACCAATCTTTCTGCCCCCTCTTTAGCTAAGTTCCCTGAGTCATGGTGGGTGAGTTTTAAGTATGCTTTACTGTTGAGGTCTTAAGAGTCCCTGAATTTCTGCTTTGGACTGTGTTGGGTATCCTTGGTGTCTGTCTCCATTACTGTTTCATAAGTTATCTGACTTGCTGTGGAGGTAGTTCTGTTTATTAATTTGAATAGCTCAGAAATAACACACACACACAGACACAGACACAGACACACACACACACACACAAATTAAGGCTTTAATACCTGAGAAAATCATAAAAGACCTAACTTTGTTTTTATTCTAGCTGTAGAAGCAGAAGAAAAATAGTGTAAGACTGAAAAATTTCTAACAAACAATGGCTAAAAGCTTTCCATGTTTGCCTAAAGGAAATAAACTGAATGAACTCCAAACAAGATTGACCCAAATAGACCTATATAAGATAAACAATAATCAAAGTTCTGGCAAGGATTGCTGAAGAAACCACAGAATGCCATCGATCAGCATCAAGAGACCTTTCAACCTCTGGAACAGTATCCAGCCCCCAGAAGGCAGTTAGTATAGTGATGGAAGGCACTGCACAGGCTGCCAGGGGAAATGATCAACAACAGCTGGAGTAAACAGAGACCACTGACATGAAACACAATCTGCGGCCATGAGTAGGCTGACCACACCTCCTACTGGGAGAGAACAGCGAACTAAGAAAGGAGCACTTGTGTAATGGAGGAGCCTGAGCCTGGGGGAGACAATCAACAGCTTTCAAATTCAGCCAATTTTCCACTTAGTGAGGGGGATCCCTTGTCTGGAACTTGGGATTCAGGGCGATAGGCACTGGATCCTGTACTCTTGGGATCCCAAGACAAGATGCACTATGGGAACAATTGATGGAGAGACTACTAAAAATAGAATCTAGGTAACCCAGAAATGTGTATATTTGTTAACCTACACTGATCACACTCTCTGATGGAAATTGTGTTTGTATTTTTCAGGATGCAGCAAGAGAGCTGGGGCCTATCTAACCCTACCAACTGACCATAGGCCGATACCTGAGATTCTGGCAAGAGAGGAGCCACCACAGTCATATGTGGAGGATCTATATGGAACCCCGCAGAGAATGACGGGATGAACAAGGGACCCACAGCCACAGCCATTCAATCAACACAGGATAAGCCAGTGAGACAGAAACCAACGATCTTTGACACAAAGACCCCTAAACTCACAACCTTAAAGTAGCCTTAATACTCATCCACCACGACTCAGGGAACTATGCGGAAGAGGGGCAGAAAGATTGTGAGAGCCATGGTGGGGGAGATTATCCAGAGGCATGGCCAGGAGAACCTGGCTGAATACTAGGCTATCCATGGTCCCCTGTCACAAGGACTGATCTAGATGACCCATGGAGAAGGTTATCCAGCAGTTTGGGGGGGGCAGCGGGGAATTGGGGATAACAAATCATTGTTTGCCCACTAAATATTATAACTCATTATGGACAATAAAAAAAAGTTCTGACAAGGAAAGACAAAGAAAAACATTATTTAAATAAATTAGACAAATAACAATATGAATGAAAATTGTTTTCTCATTAGAAATCATGGAGACCAGAAGTAAGGGGCACAGCATTTCCCATGTGTTAAAAGAGCAAAACTTCACAAGATCTGTACCTGACGGTGCCAGGCCACATTCCGTTATAAATAGACAGGGGCTTGGAAGGCCACTTCCCTCCCTAATGAGCTAATGACAGTTAAATGCTGCCACGTAGGGGCAGTCAGTCTTTCCTGTGGCTTAGCCACTGGTAAGTGATGAGAAGAAGGGGTACCATGAGACTGAGGGGGACAAGGAGGAATAATATGAGTACATTTGATCAAAATGTAATATAAATGCGTGTATAAAATGTCAAAAAAAAACAATATCACATAGAAAAGAAGATGAGCTGTTCTCAGATGTGTGTGCCAGGAGCTTCCTCAGCTGAAACACACACACACACACACACACACACACACACACACACACACAAACTCACTCACACAAACACACAGCAAAACTGCTAATTCAGGATTCTCTAGAAAAAATAACAATTCTGGCACTCAGATTAAATAGAAACATTTTCTGTTGAAGGGGAATATCCAACTTGTGATTAACAGGGATGCCCTGATAGAATGGGTGAATGAACTTTTTCAAATGAAGAAAATGATATGATAGCAAAAGGATATTAGGAACATCAGCAATGAAGAAAAAGAAATGGACCAGGTAAATACATTGGTACATATAACAGTCTACCCATTTCTTCTTGAGCTCTTTTTGGCATGCGTAGGTGCCTTTGGTATATGTAAATGTGTATGCATGTTCATATATGTGTGTGTGCCAGGACCTCCCACAATGGAATTAGAAGTGTGTTCCAGAATTTCCTAGGAAGTGACCCTCCCCACAATAGGATCAGAGGTGTGGGCTTCCATTGAGTAATTTTTCAAGAGTGATCAGGATTTGAACTCAGGTCATCATGCTTGCATAGCCAGCATTTTACCCACTGAGCCATGCCCTGCTATCTCCTCTTGAGTTTTAAAAATTATTTCTCAGTAGTTAAGGTGCTTGCCTGGAAAACCTACCTACCAGACTTCAATTCCCCAGTACCCACGTAAAGCCAGATGCATATAGTGGTGATGCATCTGGAGTTCATTTGCAGTGATTAGAGGCTCTGGCACACCCATTTTCCCCTAATCTCTGTCTCTCTTTTGTCTCTCTTTGTGTAAATAAATAAAAATATTTTAAAATAAAATTTTGTTGACAGTTGAAACAAAACATTTAATGCTATTGATGTGATTCTAAGTCCATATGGTAAGAATATTTACAACTGTATTTCAAATGAAATAGAGTAAAGAACCCTCAAGAGGAAAATGTATACATTTTATTTTTACAATTCATTAACAGGTGAAAATATCAACACCAGTACACTGTTAAAGTTATGTAGCTAAAGTGTGTTTTGTATAATAATTACCTTCAGTATTATGCCATATTACATTGCAACATATATATACAAAGAGTTGTATCTGAAAACATAATAGAGAATTTGGATATATTTCTAAAAAAATATTCAGGTAACCCACAAGACATATAAAAAGAGAAAAGGAGAAATTAACAGAAACAAATAGAAAATAAATAATAAAGAAGTAGCTGTAATTACCAACATATCTAACTACATTAACTATATGTGATATAAATATAACAATTAAGACTGAGAATGCCAGACATTCAAGATGTTGAAATGAGGACGTGGTGGGTCCTCCAGTGTGAAATTACTGATTTCCCTGGGTCTTCTGATAAGAGCTGTGATCAACTGTGTGGATAATCACAAGCCAAAATCTGTATATTATCTCTGTTAAGGGGATCAAGGGGTGCCTGAACAGACTTCCTGCTGCTGGTGTTGGTAACATGGCAAAGGCCACAGTCAAGAAAGGCAAACCAGAGCTAAGAAAGAAGGTCTATCCAGCAGTGGTAATTCGACAATGAAAGTCATGCTGAAGAAAAGATGGGGTATTTCTCTATTTTGAAGACCATGCAGGGGTCATAGTAAACAATAAAGGTGAGATGGAAGGTTCTACCATAACAGGACCAGTTGCAAAGGAGTGTGCAGACTTGTGGCCCAGGATTGTGTCCAAGCAGGCAGCATTGCGTGATACTCCAGTGTGTTCGTAAAATATATCCATTGAAAAGTATTTGCTCCAAAAAAGACTGAGATTAGTGGATTATATTTGTTAAAATTAAGTAATTACATGTATTATTAATAATAAATTCACTCCAAGTATGTCACTGTAGGAGCTGGGGAGTTGGCAAGATGATTAAAGGTTATAAAGCTTGTGATTTTATAACCAGTTCCCAGCACTCATAAAGCCCTATGCAAAGTGCTGCGTGCAAAGTGGCATATGACACTGTGATCCCACTTCACCGAGGCAGAGTAAGGAGAATCTGAAGTGCATGAGACAGCTACTTGGATTTCCTTTGAAGTCTTGCAGTTCATTTGCAGAGCAAGAGACCCTGTCTCAAAGAAGGTGGGGAAGTAGCAAGATGAGCAAGAGACCTACCTCCATAGCAAGTCATAATGGAGACAGACACTGAGGGTATCCAACACAATACAAAACAGAAATCCAGAGACTCTTAAGACCTCACCAGTAAAGCAGACCTAAAGCTCACTCACAATGACTCAGGGATCTGAGTGGAAGAGGGGGCAGAAAGATTGTTAAGAGCCATGGTGGGGGAGAATATCCAGAGACATTGACCCCCCCCCTCAGCAACAACACACAAAAGGAAAAAATGGCTACCTCTTGTACAATCCATAACCCCCTATACCATGGACTGTAAGCCCACAGAGAAGGGCCCCCAGTGGGCTGGGGTCAGGGAGGAGGGAAATGGTGGTACCATCTTAAGACTTGCTCATGCAACATATCTAATTATTGAAAATCAATTTGGAAAAAAGAAGGTGGAGCACAGACACCTTGAAGTTGTCCTCTGACCTCCTTATGTGTGCTTTGGAATTTGAATACAAACACACACACATACACAAATAAATTAAACATTTAAATGTTACATGTAGGCAAATTCCATGACAAATAATATATGATAATAAATTATGATATAATAATAAATGTTACATGTAGGCAAATTCCAAGACAGAATATATGATAATAAAGGAGAATATGATATAATAATAAAAATTGTCAGAAAAACAGAACAACCATAAGTACTGATTGAGCATCAAAATTCAGGAAGTCATGAAGTCACACTGGTAGACCTAAAGGGAGAGATAAACAAGACTATGATTTCAGCTAATGTCTTCATATTCCTCTTTCCATATTTAATCAAACAAGCTGCTTCAACAGGTATAAAACTACCTTGATGCGATTGCCATACAGAAAATTTATCCAATAAAAGCAGAAGAGATCCTCTCCAAGTGCATACTTAGCCAGATGGATTGGATAAGAAGCACCTTTAGAGTACTAGAAAATAAAGGATTTACTTTACATTGTTTGTCTCTGTGACATCAACCATGCCTTTCTGACATTCCACATACATACATTTGATTCTGTTGCTTCATATGTTGAATAGAAAGAACATCCTAATGTAAAATGTTGGAATTCTTTTAAAATATAAGAGAATTGAGTGTGCCATTCAGTTGCATGCAGATAAAAATCCTCAATTTTAAATGAAGTTTACACATCCTTTCTATTCTTCCTAACCTTGCACTATCTTTGTTCTTTCTGCTTCAGGGACTCCCCGGCATTCTCAAAGATCCTATGAAAATAAATTCTTATCTCAGGATATTTCTATGTACTATGCTACTATGAGCAATGCATTCTCTTCTTCCAGGCTGCCTGACAATCTCCTCCTAAACCTTCAGATCACAGTTTAAACAGCCCTCGAAGCACGTTTCTTTGATCATCTTCCTTCCCTTCTGCTGCACTTGAAATACCTGTGTTTGGCTTATGTTCCAGCTACTACATATGTCCATCAATCCATAGCTCTTCTTTCAGTGTCTGAATTGTTTAACATTTTATCATTAACATAAAGAATATAGTTAAGATATAGTATGCAATATATGCATAATAGTTATTTGGTGAAGAAAATAATACCATGGCCCAAGTATGTGCATATTTTAACTTAGCTCAATTTATGACTTGTGATTTTTGTAATTCTAAAGTTTATTACTTCTTTTCCTTCTTCTCTCTCCTTTTTCCTCCCTTCCCCCTCCCTTCTTTCCTTCCTTCCTTTGACACAGAGACTCTCTATATAGCCCAAGCTGGCCTGGAACCTCTAGAGAGGTATTAGAGTATCACTATATCCAGCTTTACAAAGTGTTAAGATGATCAACAGGTAAATTCTCATTTTGTTGATAACAAGAGTGAAATAAATAATATAGGGTTGATTCCATTCCTAAGCAAAGTAATGAGAGCCACCCTGGTTGAGTAGAGATCAGAAAAGAATGGGAAAGTGGATGAAATGCTTTCTTTGAACACAAAAGAAGAGGAGACACAGAAAGAGATGGTGAAAGAAAGCCCAGAAGAAGAGCAACACTGTCTGACTGGTGAACACCTGTGTGTCAGGCACAGATGACCGCATTGTACAATGGGGACTAATCTTGTAACTGGTTTGTAATCTAAGGTCCTCCCATATCCCAGGGGAGTATATTTTATTCAAAGGTGCAGTTTTTGTACTGGAAGTCTTGGAAGCCAGAAGTTCTCTGAGATGTGGATGGAAATGGGGCGGAAAGACAGATGTATAAAATTTTATAAATTTTATTGCATGCACATCCCTTTAAGGTCCACTCATATTTTCATTCACACCTCCCCAAATTTTCTTCTTTGTATTTCTTTTAAAAATTTAATTTGTTTGTGTGAAAGAAAAACAAAAGGTGAGAGAGAATTAGTGCACCAGAGCATCATGTCACTGTGAATGAACTCGAGACACATCTGTCACTTTGTGCATCTAGTGTTCCTTGGGTATGGGGAATTAAACCCAGACCAGCAGGCTTTGCAAGCAAAGACCTTTAATAGATTGAGCCTCTCCCCAGCCCACATCTTTGTATTTCTCATTTTCTACTCAGCTTACTTTTTGTGCCATCGATATTTGCTTTTTGATGGTTAGCAGCCACAATATGCTGATCATGGCATATTGGAGTCCTGGGTCTAACTAAAAAAAAATGTCACATTTTCCCGGGCCCATAAAAATATGCACTGGTCTAGTAGTGCAAGCTAAATTGATCCAGCCATTGATTCTAAGCCCTGGAGTGCAGACAAGAAAGCTATATATGTTTTTTATGTCATTCCCAGGGATGGAATCTGAAGTCAGAAGGCTTTGTATAAAAAGATCTTTAAAAATCAGCATCTAATTGTCTTTGAAGTTCAGAAAAATTTCCTTTCTGTGCAGTGTCTGATGGCAGGAAGATGATGAACTGAGTCTCTATTGGCTCCCTGAAGACAGTCATATTAAGTCACAGGACTCCACAATCCCCTCCCTGCTCTGTGAGTTCCAGCAAGAGCTAGGAGGGCTTCCCACATTGTCTGAAGAAGAGGTAAATACCAGAATGACATGGCGCAGGCACTGTTTTCTCCTGGAATTCACTTCTCTTCTCTTCACTGTCAAAGTGGGTGCTCAAGGTAAGCAAAGCTCCAGACCTTAAGTCCAAGGTCCAAAGCTATGGCAAGTGATCCCTGGGATCATAGATAGCACTTCTCTAGCAACCATTTAGTAGATCTTGCCAAAATCCAAAATTTGTTTTCAGATTGACCAGAAACAATATTTTTTCCTCCTGTAATAATACCCAAACTCAGAAGCACTGATGGTTGAGGGATGACCTCTGGTTGGAGTTCTGATCTATTCTTCCTGTGATGTGTATCACACTGTATCATGTGTCCCTTCAATACGCTAGTAAACTGATGTGTGTTTGTGTGTGTGTGTGTGTGTGTGTGTGTGTGTGTGTGTGCATGAGAGAGAGAGAAAAAGGGAGAGACAGAGAGACAGAGACAGAGACACAGAATGAGAGTGATAAAGAGGGAAAGAGAGAATGAAAGAGTGACAGGGAGACATACAGAGACACACAAGGGGGAGAGAATAAAGAGAACAGCTGTAAGACATAGAGAGATGAGCACAAAGAGAAATGGATGAAGGGGAATTCTGAAGACTAGAGAACGGATAAATGTGTGAGCAGAGTTTGTCGGCCCAGTGGATGTCAACTTTTAAAATGGTGTCCATAGGAATCACTTTAAGCCATGCTGCTGAATTCAATGGTGGAGGTGATAGTGGTGATGAGGACATAAATGTGTATGTAATGAACACTGCTGCATAAACCTTGCTGCCTGTGAAAAAAGTCCTCCCAATATGAAGTACAATAACACCGCTGATAACACTGCACCTGCAGTCTGAACCTGGCTTTGAGTTTTTTCTTTCCCACAAACCAATGACTCAGACATTTCTGCTTTTTTGTCCTCTTCCACCCTGAATTCTTGTAAAAACTGTCTTTCTGTGTTGCTTCCATCTAACCTCTTGGGTTGCTGGCTCTCCTATACCACTGCATAGAAGAAAAACTGACATAGATGTAGGTGCTCAGGGAAGGTGCTCACTAATGCTGAGGAGTAGCAGGGTCTAGCCTTAGTGGTTTCAGCATGTGGCTCTCCTTGGGAAAAGCTTGGGCTTGTTCTGTGCCATCCTGGTGGATCTTCTGTTTAGAAGAATGATGTTCTTGTGAGTGTCTTTATGGTGAGTACCCACATTGTAGTTCCTTTAGTCTCTACATGAAATCTGGACTCTACTGGACCTATAGTTTAGTTAAAGATACCAGTGTTTGAGCTCCTGAAACAATCATGTAGCCTCATATCAGGAGAGCACACTCTTCTCAATGTGGGCATTGGTCCTGGATGCCTCAATAATTCTCTTCATCTCCTTTTCCCCACTCTGTAAATTCTTATACCCTATTTCAAGCCCTTCCTTGAGAAAATTCTCTGTCTGTCTTCTCTGGGAACTTCTAAGTCTTCCAACAAGATGAAGCACTTCTGCCAGTTTCATAAGTTTTGGCCATAGTTTGGCTTTCCAAACTTCACTCACTCTTACAATTGGAAGTGGACTCTCAAAATATAAAGTTGATGTGTTGAGAACAATGAATGTATTTCTTGTTAAATTAAAAAGGAATTTTCTTCAGAGAGAATTTTTTGTAAGATCATGTTATTGAATCACATGTTTATATGTTAAAGCACTTGGCTCACATGAGTTTGTTTCATCTATTTAGAAATTCCTATCTTGGTGGTAAAGAGCAGTAAAAATTTCCTGGGCATGGAAGATGTTAAAATAGCTTTTTCAGAGAAATCTAGGATACACCCATAGGAAATCTAGGTTATACTTTAGATTCTTTCTGAACATTAAATCTCTGCTGTATTAGAGGGTATGTCTCAGTCCCCCATCACATGGCTTTGGACACACACACACACACACACACATACACACACACACACACACACACACACACATGAAATTGGATCATAAAAGCCTTGTGCACTATATCATGCCCATTAAAAATTGTGATGTATTTTATATTTCTTTCTTTACAAAATATCTTCTTTGTCATTTATATTGTTGCCAACTTTGCTGCATTACTGAATCACATCTTATTTATATGAGTTAGTGGTATATTTGTTTGTAATTACAATGCTATGATAAAAACATTATTATAGGTATCTATACATATCCTTAGTAGAAAAGCCACTGTGATTTTTCACGATTACTTTTTTTCTGCATGTGTGTGTAGTATATGTGGTATGTGGTGTGGTGTGTATGTTTTGTGTGGTTGTGGCTCTGCCCCAATTTTCTGATTAACTGCTTTCATAGCAGAACTATCATTACCTCTGCCTTAAATTAAGGTTTAAAACATTTAGTTTTCCCTGAGAGAATAATAAACTCTAAAGTTGAAGTAATGATTCCTTCTGACAGGAACTCCAAGCAGAGAATAGGTATAATTGGGAGAGTCCCACCCTCGCCAGCCTGTGTCAATATCATGTGGCGTCCTCTCTCATGTGATGCTGCACTAAATGCTCAAAGAGGTGGCATCTTTTAGAATTAGGAATTCACATTTGAGCTTTGGAACCTAGGCTTGTGAGTGAAATATTCTATCTCTTAGTGACTGTACCCCTAAGAAATTCTGATGTGTTCTGGATTTATGGGTGTTCCCTGAAGCTTCTAATGAGTTCAGATAAAGTCATGACTTAGTGACTTCATGGCTTGTGCCCTAATCTGTCTAACTCCCAGGTCAATGCCATTAAAATGTGTGCAGTTTATAAGAAATCCATTTGGGGGTCGACCATTATACCGACTCTTAGAACTTATCAGGAGAGACTCAACCACACATGGTGGAATTCTGACATTTCTGTTACAATTTCTTCACACAGAACTCTAAGAATAAAAAAAGGTAATTCTGGCAATTCTAGGATTTCTCACTAGTTTATCTCCAGTTTAATTCCATTTTAATTTTTTTTTAACTCTAATCATCCTTTAATAGGAAACCAGATCCAGTTGGTGCTCTGGTGTTTTGATTCCATGTCCCTGCGGCCTGGATGTGGACTGTCTCAACTGCTTGGTTGATTGGGTCCCAAGGGAGCAGAAAACCCTATAATTTCCTACAGAAATGCCACCTAACATGAGGTTTTTTTTTCCCCCCCTCTCAGAGGGCCTGCAGATTCGCCTGATGGATGGAAGGAGTCGATGTGCAGGGAGAGTGGAGATACTTCACCAGGGATCCTGGGGAACCATCTGCCATGAGAACTGGGGCATGAGAGATGCTCATGTGGTATGCCGACAGCTGAGCTGTGGAAAGGCTCACTATATCACAAAAATTGAATTCTTTGGGGTTGGATCAGGGCCCATCTGGATGACTGCCTTGAGATGCACAGGAAAGGAGTCCCATGTATGGAAGTGTCCTTCTCGGGGCTGGGGGCCCCACAACTGCAGCCACTGGCAAGATGTTGGAGTTGTCTGCTCAGGTATGGCCAGTGTATTGTCCACTTCTTGAGAAAATACAAAGTTCTAAGAAACGAAGTGTCTGATCTCTGCTGAAATAGAAAGTGGGTAGGTTGTAGCTGACTGAGAAGTCTCCTGTAGCCTTTGAGTGCTCCAAGTATCTGAATTTATTGGACTGCATTTATTTCTATTTTTGTAAGTTACAACTGCTATTGTGTTCCTTTCTAGAGGTCTCACCTGACAAGGACATTTATTCTGGTTTCATTCAAATTAAAATCATGACCATAACCTTGTTTTTATACCTTACTAATTATTCAAATATCTACAAACCAATACATGAACTCACTTTTTTATGAATGAAACAAAGGGAGAGATAAGAATAAGGCTGGTTGAATTGAGTATTTCTATATGGCACTATTTTACACTAGGTTAGTAGTGCAAAGCACTAAACAATTACTTGAGGAAATTATGTATTATTGCTAAGTTGAAAGTTTCCTTTTCAGTGGCTTGGGATTTATAGTAGTAGAGTGCTCGTCTGGCATGCATGAAGTTCAATCTTATTATTGTAAAAAGCAAGGAAAAGAAAATCTCCATTGAAAATTCAAAGGCCTTTGACTGGAAGGGACGAAGATTTGTGAATAAATGAGCTATAGGTCCTTCAACCATTTCTAGACAAGGTTCTTACCGTGTTTTCCTTTCATAATAATTTATGAATAGATTCAAACTTGGGAGTGACATTTAGCTATGTGCTGGCAGGTCAATGATGCGTGTAATAAAAAGTATACAGGTTTTTTTTTTTTTTGAGGCAGGCTGACCTACTCAATCTTTAGTCCAGGCTGGCCTTGAACTCAAGATGATCCTCCTACCTCAACCTCCTAAGTGCTGGAATTAAAGGTGTGAGCCACCAGGTGTGGCATGTAATAAAATATTAATGTATGTATTATGGTAAGATATGACATAGTATATACCTGATGCTTCAGTGAAAAGTGCAAAATGCATTTCCTTGATAAACATTTAAACAAAAGGACAAATAGAATGCTTGTATAAGGTGAAAGATCATTAAATTAGCCAGAATAGTGGCAATGGAGTTGATGAAGAGCACGTATGGTTCTCTGAGCAGCACTGAGGGCCCCAGTGTCAGGTGGAGAATGCTCATATTTAGAAGATGATTAGGTAATACAGTAAATGGAATTGATATTGCATTCATCATTAAGCCACTTAAAAACGTTCTTTAATACATTTTTATGAAGCCTCTCATTCATACTTTTATTAGTGTGTTTTAATTGTACAGAGGGGTTCATTAAGATGTTTAAATAGATATATCTGATATAATTTGGTCATATTAATCCCCTCTATATATTTTCTGATGTTCCCTCCATCATCTGTCTCCCTTGCTCATCCCTAACAGTCCTTTGTTTACTTTGATGACCTTCCCCCACTGCCTGAAGATCCCACCATGATGGAAAATAGGTGATACTTTTTGAGCAAGACTTATTTGTTAACAAGATGATCTCTAGTTCTATTCACAATACTCCAAAAATAATTTGATTCTTTTAATTTGAATAATAAACTGTTTTGTTCGTACACTATATTTGCATTACACATTCATTTGTTGTTAGGCATCGAGGCTGACTCCAGAGTGTGGCTGTTGTGACTTGTGCCTCCATAAATGGAGGTGTGTAGGTATTGGTGTGGTATGCTGACTTAGATTCCTTTGGGTATATCGGGGTGTCCTACAGCGGGATCAAATGATGTTTCTAATTTCATCCCCCACTTTTTTTTGAGAAAACTCAATATGGAGTTTCAAAGTGAAGTGACCACACTAAATTACATTCCCACTACAGTGGACATGGTTCCTTTCCCTCTATATACTCACCAGCATTTGTTTTTTTTTTATTAGCTAGATTATGACCATTCTGACTGGGATGAGATGGAATTTCAGTGTAGTTTGGGTTTGCATTTACAGGCTAGCTAAAGATGTTGAACTTGTTTTTCATGTATTTATCAGCTTTTTCTTTTCTTTTTGGAGAATCATGCGTTCAGTTAATTTGCAAATTATTGATTGAGTTATTTTTACTTTGTTGTTTAATTTTTGAATTCTGTGTATGTGCTAGAGATTAATTTCCTGTCAGATGAATATCTGGTAAAGGTTTCCTCCCATTCTGTAGGCTGTTCCTTTACTTTTTTTATTAAATAGAAACTTTATATGAACATATCATGTGTTGGTACCATCATTTCCCTCCTTCCTGCTCCCATTCCACAGAGGGCCTTCCTCAGTGGGATTGATGGCATTCACCATGGGGTTGTGGGTTATGAGTTATGAAAGCATCAGTCATTGTCGGGGGAGGGAGCAATGCCTCCGGATTTTCCATCCCACCCTGTGGCTCTTGCAATCTTGCAATCCTCCCCGTCTTCCACAAAATTTCTTGGGCTGTGGTGGATGTGTTTTAAATCTACTTTAATATTGAGCTCTCAGCAGTTCCTGGATTTCTACTTTGGTACATTTTGAGTATCCTCAGTGTTTGTCTATATTACTCTGGTTAAGGTTGTCAGGCTCCCAGCGGAAGCAGCATTCTTTCTTATCTCATCAATTGCTCTGTGATTTCACCTGTGCCCTAACTGAAGTGCCAGGGGTAGTTCAACTCCTGCCAGGGAAGTCAGCTATATTTTCTTGCCTTGTGGATAGATTTTGGTTGTCCTTGGTTCTAGCTGCCTTCTGAAAAATAAAAATAGATTCTCTCCAATGGATGGTGAGATCAACATTTCATTATCATTCATTCTAGAAATTTCACAATTTCCTTTTTATGTATTTTTATTTATTTGAGAGAGTGAGAAAGAGAAAGAGAAACACAGAGAGGGGGAGAGAGAGAGAAGAGAGAGAATGGGCATGCCAGGGCCTCCAGCCACTGCAAATGAACTCCAGATACATGTGCCAATCTGTGCATCTGGCTTTACATGGATATTGGCTAATTGAACTCAGGTCCTTCTGCTTTACAGGCAAGCACCTTAACTGCTGAGCCATCTCTCCAGACACACCATTTTCTTTTTGATTTCTTCACAGTCCAGTCATCGTTTAATAGTGTATTCTTCAGTCTCCTGGAGCTGGTATAATTTCTGTTGATCCTCCTGTTAATTTCTAGCTTTAACAAACACATTGTGGTCTGATATGGTGCAAGAAGACACATCAGTTTTCTTGAATTTATGGAGGCAAACTTTATGACCTAATGTGTGGTCTATTTTGGAGAAAGTTCTATGGGGTGCTGGGAAGAATGTGTATTCTGTAGAATTGATGTGGAATGTTCTGTAGATATCTTTTAGGTCTAACTGATCTATGGTGTTGTTAAGATTTATTATATCCCTATTGATTTTTTTCTTGGATGATTTGTCTGTTGATGATAGCAGGGTATTGAAGTCCTTTACTATGATAATATTGGCATTTATTTCTAGTTTTTTTTTGTAAACTAGATTTTGTTTCATAAAATGTGGTGCATCTGTGTTTGCTATATATAGGTTTGTAATTGTGATGTCTTCTTGTTGGATCATTCTCTTGATGAGTAAATAGTGGCCTTTGTCCTTTTTTATTATTTTTGGTTTAAAGTCTATTTTGTCAGGTATTAATATAGCCATGCTTTCTTTTTCTTATTTTCATTTGCTTGGAAAATAACTTTCTATCTTTTCACCCTGAGGAGGTGTCTAACCTTAGTGGTGAGGTGGGTTTCTTGAAGATAGCAGATGGGTCCATTGTTCTGATTCACCCTGTGAACTTGTTTCTTTTGATGGGTGAGTTAAAACCATTAATATCTAAAGTTATAACTGTGAAGTTCAATTTAATCCCTGCCATGTTGGAGGCTTTATAGGTTTGGTGCTTTCTTGGGTTTTGTACATTTTTGTGTTTGCTCTAATTTTGGTTATTGTGTTCTTTCTCTTGTAGACTCTTGAGTTTGGCTGTTCAACTCCTTTGTATGGAGTTTTCCCTGAAGTATTCTCTGTAGGTTTGGCTTTATGTTCATATGATTATGGATCTGGCTTTTATCATAGAAAGTTTTCCTTTTGGCATCTATTGTGAGGGATACTTTTACTGGAAACAGTAGTTTGGGTTGGAAGCCATAGTATTTCAGACTTTGAAGTGCTTCACTCCAATCCTTCTGGCTTTCACTGTTACAACAGAAAAATGTGAGGTAATTCTGATGGAATTGCCTTTGTCTATAATACGCTGTTTCTCTCACTCCTTTTAGCATTCTTTGCTTTTGTAATTTAGAGTTTTAACTATCATGTCCCTTGGACAGTTTCTTTTTTGATCCAGTCTGTTTGGTGGTCTGTGAGCTTATTGTATCTGGATGGGTCTCTCTTTTGAGAGAGTGGGAAAATTTCCTTAATAATTTTGTTGAATATGTTCTCCATGCCTTTGGCCTAAATTGATTCCTTTTCTGGTATGCCTATGATCTGGATATTTGGACTTTTTATGGTATCACACAATTTTCTCATTCTGTTTACATAATTTTTTGAACTTATTTGGATTCCTGAACAATTTCTTCTGTCTTGTCTTTCAGATCTGAGGTGTGTCTTCCACCTGATCTACTCTGGTAGTGAGGGGTTTGAGAGAGGCTTTTACAAGCTCTATTTTATTTTATTTTTGTTGAATTTTCTGTCATATCCACCACTTTGATGAGTTCCAATTTCAGGTTGTTTGATTTTCTTGTTTCTTCTAGGAATTCATTCTTGCATTTAATCATGTCTTCATTAAGCTTAATCAGCTGGTTATTGAGATTCTTTATTTGTTGATATGTGTACAAGCATAATATACATTTGACTACATGTCCATTTAACCAAACAATAGTAGTAGATTCCCCAAGAGTCTGTGCTTTGATCAGATTTATAGCACCACACATCTACCTCCCATAGATCAGGCTTCAAATCCAGTCAGAAAGCATTTGATCCTCCCTTTTCCTCCCCATACAAAGAGTCCTGTCACTCTTGGACTGGTGGACATATCTTGCTTGCCAGGTTGCTTTGTATCACACAGCATCCAGAACTGGGTAGGACTATGGGTGACTTTTCTTCTATGAATGCTAGCTAGCAGAAAGAAGACTTAAATTTCATGCAATCTAATTTGCCAGTTCTTGACATTATTTCCTGAGAGACTTTCTGCAAGCCCTTGCAATGCCTTATAGTGTTATATCTATGTTTCCCTCCAGCAATTTCAGTTTCATGTCTTACAAGAAGGTCTTTGGTTCATTTTAAATTGATTTTTGTGCAGGGTGTGAGTTATGGATCTAGTTTCATTCTTCTGCACGCATATGTAAATCCAGTATTCCCAGCACCATTTGTTAGTGAGGCTGTTATCCAATGTATGTTTTCACAACTTTGTCAAAAACTAGAGGGCTACAACTGTGCATGTGTGTCTATTATTAGACCTTATAATATATTCCATTGGTCCACATGCTTTTGTGATGGTACCATGCTGATTTTGTTATTATGGCTTTATTGTATTATCTGAGATCAGGTAGTGGGATACCATCTGCTTAGAGTTGTTTTGGCTACCTACTTGGGGGTCACTTGTGTTTCCATGTGAATTTTAGAATTGCTGTTTCTAGTTCTGTGAAGAATTTCATTGGGAGTTTGATAGGCATTGCATTAGATTTAGAGATTGCTTTTGGTGATATAGTCATATTCAAAATCCATGATCATGGGATATCTTTCCAACATTTAGTGTCTTCTTCAGTGTCCCTCAGTATTTAACTTTTTTATTTTAGAGGTCTTTCCCTTCCTTGGTTAAGTTTCTTTCAAGGTATTTTATTTTAAATTTTGAAGCTATTATGAATGGTATTCCCCCCCACACACACTGATTTCTTTCTCAACAAGTTCTACATTGGCATATTTCTCAGCAAGTTCTTTATTGGCATTTTGGAAAGTTACTGATTTTTGTTTGTTGCTACTATTGATAATCTATGAATTTTCTGGTGTTCTTTAGGATAGTATAAGCACAGGATCATGTCATCATCTGGAAGTAAGAATAATTTAACTTTTCCTTTCCTATATTTGTCTGTATAAAATAAGTGAAGACAGTGGTCACCTTTATCTCATTCTTGAGTTTAGAATGAGTTCTTTCCTATTTATGAACATGTTAGCTATACATTTGTCATATATAGCCTTTATTATGTTGATAATAACTTCTCTTCCAAGTTTCTTCAGCACTTTTGTCATGAAGGTATTTGAACTTTGTTTGAGGCCTTTTCTGAATGTATTGAGATGATTGTTTAATATTTCCTTAACTCTATTTTCTGTGTTATATTTATCAATTTGAATATTCTTAAGAACTATTCTTACTTCCCTGGAATGAGATCAAATTGGTAAAGACATATAATGTTATTAATGTATTCTTAAATTCAGTTTGCAAGAATTTTCTTGAAAATTTTTTTAATCTATGATGAGCATGGATACAATAAGATTGATCTATAATTTTTGTTGTGTCTTTATCTGGTTTTTGTATCCTCTTCATACTAGTTTCATAGAATATTTGGTAATTTCACTCCCCTTTTATATTTGGTAATTTCACTCCCCTTTTATTTATTTATTTAGAAATTCAAATAAATTTTAATGAAAACACTTTCTATTAATATAAACAATTTGCAGTTTTAATGTGAAGCTGTGTGGTACCAAACCTTTGCTTGCTGCTTCAAAGGCTTCAGGTGCCAGTGAACAGCCAGTTCTCAAGTGCCCTTGAGGCACATTTAGACATGTTTTGTTCTGTTGGAAGTCCTTGTGGCAGGATCAAGGGCTTCTTATCAAGTGTTTAACCACTTCCAGTTTCCCATTCACTGAAGGGATATTCGTGTGAACTTGAGGCATATGTGCTTTTCCTAATCTAAGCATCTTCACTGTATCTTTCCTCAGTACTTCTTATTCTGGTAACAGCATGCAGTTCATGGGGGTGCTGGTGGTCCCCACCATATTTTTCATGACCTTTAGGTCTGGGCTAAAAGACTACCTGAAATTCTTTATTTGATAAATTTGTGATGGATCTGATTTGTTTAAATTAGAGATTCCATGGCTTTTGTCACAGTCTGCAGTTTGCCTGAGGGCCTCTGTACTATGGAGTCCAAAATCCCTGCCAATATGTAGTAATTTTCTCTTTAGACAGTCTCTGGTGAAATTCTCTTATTTAGTTTTAAATTTGTTTTTTATTGGGAACTATATGAACATACTGCAAATTGGTTGTACCCTCGTTGGGTTATCCTCTTTTATCCCTCTTCCTCACCCTCATTCCCCCGAGGGCCTGGCTTTCTCTGTCTAGGAACTGACTGGTGCGTTCATGACCATACAGTCATGTCTGCATGTAATCAAAAAATCCCGTGCTTATGCAATCCTAATCATCCACAAGAAATATTCTTACAGAAGAAAACATGGCTAACATGAGCCTCAAGAGCACCTGGGAATTAGTTGTGGCACCTGAAGCCTGTGAAGCACCAAGCAAAGGTTGGTGCCACTGTTGAACCCATGAACGCAAACAAAAGACCACAGACTAAGATTTAGGCCAAATTGAAACCAGCTATATTTGTGCACACAAGAGCTGGCCAGTGGCTGTCTCACCCAAATGCAGGGCTCAGGAGACTAGCAGCAAACAAAGGAAAAAGTGGGGTTTTTACCTCCAAAACCTTGGAGCATTTCCAATAAGCAATTTATCAACCAGAAGTGTAATTAAGCAGGACTTACAGAGGTGAAAGAGTGCAGTTAGCTGTAAATTCTATGTGAGTTAAAATAACTAACTTCTTCAAAGTGTAAGCAACTTTCAAGACATGTTTATCCATTATCTTTGCTTCTGTGTTACCCTGTCTGTCTCTCAGGGCAGCACTTTCCCCTAGTATAAATTATCCTCTCTGTCTTATCTTTAAAGACTTCTTTCTGTTAAGTTTTCTGAGATTCTTTGGTTGCTGAGCAGGGAGAAGTTTATCTTCCCTGTAGTTAACTCTTTACAGCTTTACTGGTTTCAGATTTCTTCCCTCTTACAACTTACAGCAATTAACCCTTTTGCCCCATTGGCATTTTCTCCTCTGGATGTCCTAGTTCTTATCATGGTCCAGGAAGAGTGATAGCACAGTCAGGGTGGGGAGATTCATGGAAGGGGTAGAGCACAGTCAGAGAAATTCCAGTCAGATAAATTTCAAGATATGGTCAGATCAAGCAGAATTTTGTTACAAAATAGTTTCTAACTCCAAGATGGAGTCTGTCTCGTCCTTCATAGGTCCTTCAGCCACACAGCTTCAGGTGAAAGCAATATACATTCCCACCCTGTGGCTCTTACATTCTTTCCTCCTCCACTCCTGCAGTAGTCTGAGCTTTGGAAGGCATGCTATAAATCACCTTTAGTGTTAAGCTTTCAGCAGCCTCTGATTTTCTGCTTTGATTAAATTTTAGTGTCCTCAGTGTCTATTGGCTTCTTCCTGGAGAGGGTTCTCTTGCTAACAGTGAGCGCAACACTCATTTAATCTGCCACTTCTTGTGTAATGCTTTCTCAACCATGGTAGGTGTTATGGAGATATCTTGTCCCATGCTAGGTACTCGACTCTCTCTTTTGCTTTTTTGGTTTTTCAAGGTAGGGTCTCACTCTATCCCCAGGCTGTCCTGGAATTTACTATGTAGTCTCAGGCTGGCCTTGAACTCACAGCGATTCTCCTACCTGTGCCTCCCAAGTGCTGGGATTAAAGGGATGCACCACCACTCCCAGCCTTGACTTTCTTTTCTTGTCATTTTCATGGACTTTGGGAATCTCTAGTATACAGAACATCTATAAAAAGCAAGATCTCTGAGACCTGAGCGGCCTAGTCTGCCTTCTCATTTATTTTTTGAAGTGCATTGGTATTGACTCTTCCATAAAGTTTGGTAGAATTTGGCAATAAATTCATCTGGTCCTAGATTTTTCTTTGTTGGGAGGTATCATAGTCAGCCACATGTTGCTGGGATGAATCTCCAAACCAGGCACAGTTTATGGGAGGAACGATTTATTGATGCTACAGATCCAGGGGAAGTTTCATAATGGTGAAAAAGGCTGACCTCCTTTCACAGGTCCAATCAGAGTATCCCATCACCGACACCACACACACATACACACATACACACACACACACACACACACACACACACACACACACACACACACCAACAAAACAGGCAGGGGAGGGAGAGAACTTTTCTTCCAATTTATATAGCATTAGGGCAGGATCTTGCAACCCTATCCCAGACTTGGCTTCCCGAGTCTCTGGAATTTTCTTCCTGCACTGCCCTCCCAGGAAGGGATGTTAATTTCCAGCTTCCCTGAGCTTCCTTACATCCTGCCCCCTATGGAGAGGGTTGCCTTCCAGTCAACATCAGAGACCTACCCAAGATAATCAAAAAGATCAAGTTAACAATAAACCTTACCATTACAGGAGGCTTTTTATTAGTGCTTACATCTCATTCATTGTCATAGGACTGCTCAAGTTATCTATATCCTCTGGATTTCATTTTGGCATATATGTCTAGGGATTGATCACTGTCTTCTAAATTTTTAATTTTTTGGAATATAAGTTTTCAAAGTACTGGATATTGATTTTCTGTATTTTATTGGACTATGCACTAACCTCCCCTTTTCATCTCTTTTTTTTTTGTGAATTTGGATCTTCTGTCTTTTGGTCAGTTTGACTAGGGATTTGTAGATCTCATTTATTTTTTTTTTCAAAGAATGCACTCTTTATTTTGTTTATTCTTTTAGTCTCCATCCCACTAATGTCTGTTCTGATAGATACTATTTTCCATTTATTATTTTGTGGTTTAGCTTGTTCATGTATGTGCATCTGTAAGTTACTTCTTTGAGATATCTGATTTTTGATGCATTGGCGTGTGTGTGTATGATGTGTGTGCATGTTTATGTGTGAGACTGTGCCTGTGAAAGGACCACAGCACATGTGTGGAGGTCACAGAACAATCCCAGGTATTGATCCTCACCCTCTACCTTGTTTCAAGCAAAGCATTTCATTGTTTACTGCTGCAGTGACCATGAGAGCTGGCCCATTGATACCTGGGTGATTCTCCTGTCCCTGCCTTCCTGCTCATTGTAGGTGTACTTTCATTACTGATGCTTGCTCTACAAGTTTTTACATGGGTTCTGGGGATATAAATTCTTGTAGTTATACTTGCATGGCGAGAACTTTATCCACTGAGCAAACCTCCCCCCACCGCACTGAGATCTCTGATTTTAAAAGTTACCATTCTTTATCAATTTTTTTTAATATTTTATTTATTTATTTATTTGAGAGAGAGAGAGAGAGAGAGAGAGAGAGAGAGAGAGAGAGAGAGAGAGAGAGAGAGAGAGAAAGAATATGGGTGCACCAGGGCCTCCAAGCCACTGCGAATGAACTCCAGACACATGCGCCCTCTTGTGCATCTGGCTGTATATGGGCACTGGGGAATCGAACTCTGGTCCTTCTGCATTGCAGGCAAATGCCTTAATCGCTAAGCCATCTCTTCAGCCCTCTTTATCAATTTTAAAAGAGAACTTTTATGGAGTAACAATCTTGGTTTTAAGTCTTTCCTCTCAGGGTTTCTCCTTTCTCATTTCAAGCTTTCTCGGTTTTTAGAGATTCTGCTGAGAGGTTTGATGTAATTCTGATGAGTTTGTCTTTAATTCTATATCTATATCAGATATCTATACCATCTATACTATCTACATATATTTGATTTGTCCCTGAAAATTCTTCCTAAATTTAATTCTGTGATGGTTAAAATTGATTATAAATTTGACAAATTATAAAATCATCCAGGAGATAAATCTCTGGGCATGTTTGTGGTGAAGTTATTAGATTAGGTTAAGTGAGATGGAAAGAACCTCTCAAACTGTGAATGGTGGCTAGTCTTCCATTCACAGGGGTCCAGGATTCAATGAAAAGGACAATCATTGTACTGTCTCTGCTTCCTAACTATGGCCTTCATGTGACCAGTTCTTCTGAACATAGATAACCAGTTTTTCCAGCACCGTTTGTTGAAGAAGCTGTCTTTCCTCCAATGTATGTTTTGACATCATTGTAGAAGGTGGCTGTAGCTGTGTGAATTTATAGCTGGTTCTTATTATTCCAGTTTGTTTTTGTAACAGTACCATGTAGGTTTTGTTATCATAAATTTGTA
>PVHP010026675.1:0-24405 GCA_004024765.1 Zapus hudsonius | reverse complement strand
ATAGCATGAGCAGATGTGAGTCTTCCCTCTGGGTCCAGGTCCCAGGAGCTCACTTCTGGAGTAGCTGTGGGGCGTCTTCCTGCTGGCAATTTCAGGTTTAACTTAGAGTTGATCTGGTTGTGTTGTCCTCCTGCCCTGGGGGTGGAGGCTTCCTGCTCTTCATAGTGTATGGCTTTTGCCCATATACAGCTGGCTTTGTCCCCAGGCTGAAAATGGTCCAGGAGACCTTAGAGTTGGCCATGAGGAAAGCTGGACAATGGTGATCCTCAACTCAGGTGAAATTAACCATCACAGTGATGAAATCTCTCACTGTCCTGCCTTGAAACTGTTAAGCTGAAAATATAACTTTTGTGTCCTTAAACTGCTGATGCTATGATATTTTGTCCCAGCATCAAGAAAGTAATTGATAACAATCACACCACTCATAATGGTGTGCAAGTTAAAGTTTATGAATATTTTATTTCTAGAATTTTCTAATATTTTTAGATCATGGTTGACTTGAGTAAATGGAACCATAGAAAGCAAAGCCAAGGATCCAGGAGGATGACTGAATGGCCAGAGGAGGTGTCTCTATTTGCCTTTCATGTGGACACCCAGACACCTGACAGCCCTCTTTGACCATCCCAGTCTCCCAATGGACCTTTATTCTTCCCTACCTGTGCCCAGAAAACTAGGTAAGTCGTCCTGGACCCTCTCAGCCAGCACCTGGGCTGCAACTCCCTGTCACTTCATCACTGATTTCTACCATGGAGCAGCTTTTACAGGCGTTTTTATTATGAAAAGGTTTTGTCTTACACAAGAACACGCAGACCCTTTATAGCCCTCACCTGAGACAATCCCCAACCCAGCAGTCCACTCGGGACTTCACACCTCTCCATGGCACCTCTCAGCACCTATCTATCTTTCCCTCATGAGCCCCAGTCTATGTAAACACCTGGAAGTACAGGTAGAATGAGCAGGGGACAGAGAATCATGATCTCCAGTGTCCTCTGGGTGTTTATGCATTTCACAACACTATTGTAGACTTGGCAAGGTGGAACAATGCCTCCCACCACGAGGCCCTGCCTCTTCAGCCTTCCCTTGGCCTCCAGGCCCTACCTGGACTCTGTCTATTTATTGTTTAGAGTTCAGACTTTCCCCCCTGCTGAGTGCTGGACCCTGCTCGCCTTGTATCCCCCCCCCAAAACTGTGGGTGAGGCAGCTAGGGACCAGGCATGGATCCAGAGTCCATGACTATGGTGAAGCAACTGTCTATAGAGCACCCATTGGCCAATCCTTGCTAAGGCCTCAGGAGCGCTCACCGGTGCATCCAGCACAGAATTTTCATAGCAGCATAAAACAGCAACTCTGGAAGATCAGGCTGCCTTGCCCCAGGTTTACCAGACCCTGTCCCCAGAGGCCTGAGTGTAGGTATCTTTTGAGGACCAACCAGCCTGCAGCAGTGAGGGATTTTACATATAGCCACCTCTGCCCAGACAAGTCACATTACAATGCCTGAGGCCCAGAATGGTCCTGTTATACCACCGGGGACAAGAGAAAGTTCATCCATGTGTTTGGCTGAGAGATGCTATGTCCCCAAGGGACCACAGAGGGGTGTACAAAGCCCAGGCCCTTGTCAGGCCTGCTAAGGATTCGGGAGTCCCAGATTGGTGTCTGTTGGGCGAGAAGCAAATGCTTATGCCCTACATAAGGACTTGGGGTACTGGGGGTGTCTCATCTACCCTGCCTGACCTGCCCTTGTTCAACCCGGGACTCTTCCCTTAATTCAAAACAGATGGGACCCATAGCACCATCCTCCCTCTTCCTACATAAGCCCCCCTGGTTTCCTAGGCCAGCAGGTGTCTTAGAACCTGAGATCCTGGAGTCATGCTGCCAGCATTTTCCTTGCCTGTGATCATGTGATGAATGCTGTAGCCCCTGCTCCACTGACATTGCTTCCATTCTCTGGACTTCCAAGGCCATGGGTTATCTTTCCTTGCTACTCATGGAGCCTTGGTCTTGGCAGCCTTCCCTGGGTAGGATGCCCCACCTCACTTGCCCAGAGGTCTTTCTCTGGGTTGGATGTGGTGTTGTTGAGGGACAAAGTTCCTGACACCCATATGTAGGTATTTTTTAAAAAAGTTTTTAAAAATATTTTATTGATCTCCTTGCAAGCAGAGAGATACACATGAAGAGATACAGAGAGATAGACCTTAACGGAATGTGTAAGAGTGTGTGGGGGGGCATGCCAGGGTCTCCAGCCACTGCAAATGAACTCCAGATGCATGCACCACTTTGTGCATCTGGCTTACATGAGTACTGGGGAATTGAACCTGGGTCCTTAGGCACTGGATGCAAGTGCCTTAACCACTTAGCCATCTCTCCAGCCCTGTAGTCGTTTTTGAAGAGAAATTTTTTGTTCACTCCACCACCGAAATGATTCTTACCCCATGTTTTCAATAAACCAATTAAAGGCCAGATGAGCCGAGCAGCACATACATCTCTGTTTCCGGACTGGGTGCAGTGTGACCAATGCTCCTGCTGCCATGCATTTCCCAGTATGATGACTCGTACCCTCAAGCTGTGAGTCGAAATAAAACCTTACTTCCTTAAGTTGTTTTTATCAGGTATTTTGTCAGAGCAGCCAGAAAAGAAACTAATGTAGCCTCTTTCACTGGTCCTCTCAGTCCTGCAAGTGAGACCTCAGTGGAGTCACCACTCTTCCTGGAGGTCTGGCTCCAGTGCCACTTACTGGAGGTAAACAGCTGGGTTCTAGCAGGGCCCATGAACAGTGTTTGCATGTGCTCCTTCTGATGGCTATCTGTGGGATTTTCTATGGATCATGAGTTTTGCTGTGTGTGCATGCATGCATGTGTGTATGTGTGTGTGTGAGAACATATTGTAGTATTGGGGATCGAACCTGGGGCCTCATGCACTCAAGGCAAGTGCTCTACCACTGAGCTATATCACCAGCCCAAACTGTGTGCTTTGAGGGTGTTGGTAACACAGCCATCCAGCCAAGCTTAGTTTCTGGAGGCCTTGACGGAACGTGTAAGACAAGATGTGGGACGAGGATGGGTTTTCCCCAAGCATCTCTCGGAGGCCCCAGAGAAGGCAAGTTCTCTACCACTGAGATGGACTCCAAGTCCAAAGACAAGCCACACTTGCAGTTCAGCACTGGACAGATGCTCCTGGCACCCTTCAGGCTGCAGGGAGGTTCTGGGAGCTGGGCCAGGACCACACAGGGAAGGTCCTCCTTGAGAAAGGAGGGACCTTAGCAGGCAAGAGTGTGAGGGGCAGAGAGAGGTGGGATCTTGTCTCGGCAACAGCTGTGGCTTGATGCGCTCTTGTGACCGATGAGCTGAGCCCACGCAATTTAAGGGTTAGAGGCTGAGTTGGATCAGCACACCTAGGGGATTGTGATGGGCACCGCTGCTCCCTAGGGGACAAGCTGAGACTCCCACTTGGAGGAGCCTTCAAGGAGCAATTCGTCATCCTCACTTCTGCAAACTTCCAAGGCACACTGGACTCAACCCGGTCTGTAGACCTCTCTCCCTCCTCAGCAGTTACAGTATGGAGAAGGACTCAGGGATCAAATGCTTGAGTGTTGGCCCTTCAAGGAGCTATCTACCCCCATCCAGGCCAGACCCAGTCCCATGAACAACAGAGAAGGCACTAGGACAGCGAGAGGTAGACCCTATGCTGAGTAGGCAGCAGCTGCTCTGACCACTGGTCCACCCATCCTCCAGCGCAGACTGGCTAGGCCTTCTAGAACCCTGACTCTAGTACTAGGATCCCTGGGGCCTGGGGAGGAGGCATGGCCACCTCTGGGCTTCTTGCACAAGCACAGACACACTGTAACACGCATGGGGGGGATACCTGCATGCACACACTCATGCCTCTTTGGCTCTTCTGGGGACTACAATGGCATTCCTGTTCCCTACAGCCAGAGCCTTGTAACCAGGAGACAGGGCAGACAGACAAAAAGGAGACAACAAAGGTCTGTCACTTCAAAAGGCCAAGATTTTTTAAAGTCATGAAATAACACATTTGTTCACACAATAAGGGGAAACATTTAAAATGAACCATTTTATGCTGCCGCTGACCTTTCACATGGGCTGCGGGAAGTCAAAGCCCACGGGAGGCATCGCCTCTCTGATGCATCAAGGACAGCAATGTGCCTTGTCTCAGCCTGAAACCCTGCCCAGCCCCTCCTCCTTCTCCTACTGTCACTCTCCTAGGGCTGTATGGACGGGCCTGTAATTCCCAAAACTTGGGTATCCATTGCACATCCACAGATCACAAAGGAACACGGGTGCATTCCACCAGAGCAGTTGGAAAAGGCAGTGAAGAGAGGGCTTCTCTGGCCCCTTAGCCTCACTCCACAAACACTGGGGGAAGTATCTCTTGCTGCCCATTCAGTAGGCTTGGCCTATGGACCCTAAGATTGCGGAAGAGATGAAGACACTTCACAAAGCTGCTGATCACCAGGTCCTCCTGCATGGCCAAGGGTGGCTACCTGTCATGACACACTACCCCATTGCTCCAGGAGGGTGTGTGGGTACTGGAGCTCTGTAGCAGCCCCTCCCTTATCCATGTGGGTTTTCAGTGAGACAGGAAAGGTCTGGAATAAGTGTGCTCTGCCATGATGAATCCCCCCCCACACACACACCGATTAAACTACAGGACTGGCTCCAGCAGGGTGATCTGGGCCCAATAGGTAGGACCCAGGGCATCATTGGACCCTTCAGCACTCCCTAGCCCCAGGATTTCCAGGATCCTTCACCTGGATGGGATTTGTCTAGGCTCCTGTGGGTCAGCTAAGCCTTTCCATGGGCTGGGGAGATGGGCCAGGATCTTTCTTACCACATTCCTCCTTGAGGCCAGCAGGGCACCATTCTGGGCCTGCTAGAATGTACAGGCATCGGAAATAAGTCCCAAATATGGGGAGGCCCTTCACTGGGACATTAGGAACTCTATAAGGACCACACTACAGACCTGGGCAAGGCTGCAGTCAGTCTTGGCCTCTTGGGTAGGAAGCTCCGAGTAAGTGACAAGAGCTATGAGAACTTTGGCTGAAGGGAAAACACCCTTGTTTGGCTGTGGCAGTCAGCTTCTCCTTGCTGTGCAGAAAAGAGCCATTGGTGTGAGCAGATGGAGAGGGCACAGAAAGAAAGATCTTTGGGCTGAAACTGCTGCCAGTTCACTTGCAATTGTTTGAGAGATGACAACCATTGAGATTGGGCCAGCTGGTCTGCACTGGAACAACAGGAAGAATTGGGACTCTTTGAAGTAAGGGGCCTGAATGCTTTGTTCCCCTTGGATTAACAAGTTGGTAGCCCACCTGGTTCTGTGGAATATAACAAATTCAAGAAGAGAGGGCCATTGGATTTGCAACACAGTTTTGTTTTTGGAACATGGCCATCGGCAGTGTGCAGCAGGTGTGCAGTGCTGTGGCGGAGTTGATGTCCACCCTCTGCTCATGCCATCGTTTTCCCTGCCTTGGTGGAGTCTCCCCTTAAGTCCGTAAGCCAAATAAATCCATTCCTCCACAAGCCACTTTTGTTTGGGTTCTTTCTGCGCAGGAACAGAATAAGTTGACTGCAACAGAGCCCAACCAAAAGCAAACTGATAGGAGGAAGACATTTGTTTTGGCTTATAGACTCAAGGGGAACCTCCATGATGGCAGGGAAAATGATGTCATGAGCAGAGGCTGGACATTACCTCCTGGCCACCATCAGGTGGACAACAGCAGTAGGTGAGTGTGCCAAACAGGCAAGAGGAAGCTGGCTTTGACACCTCCAGTGGTTTGATTCAGGTGTCCCCCATAAGCCTAAGGTGTTCTGAATGTTTGATCCCCACCTGATGGCTATTTTGAAATTGGAACCTTGTTAGAGGTGTGTTGCTGGGGGTGGGCTTATGTGGGTTATAGCCAGCTTCCACTTGCCAGTTTTTGGCACGCCTTCCTGTCCCTGTTTGCAGTGCTGTGGCAGAGGTGATATCCACCCCCTATTTATGTCATTGCTTTCCCTGACATCTTGAAGTTTCCCTATTTCTTCCACAAGCTGCTTTTTGTCAGGTTCTTTGTTGCAGCAATGAGAAGGTTGACTACAATAACACCCATTAGCCTGCCCTCAACAACACACCTCCAACAAGGTTCCAATTCCAAAATTTCCATCAGCTGGGGATCAAACATTCAGAACACATAAGTTTATGGTGACACCTGAATCAAGCCACCACATTGGCTAAGCCTAAGCGACATCAGGGGCCTAAGAGTCTCGTTCTGGAGCAAGTTACCCACCACCCAAAAGATGATCCTAGGCCCAGTGCCCTCTTCCACAGGCACCTGCTTACAGACAAAGAAATGGAATCCTTGATGGGCTCCCCAGCTCCCACAGCAAACTGGTCAAGTCTATCCCCATGTATCTGATCTCCAGAGTAATTGAATGTCTGCAGTATGGTCACTGAGACAGATGAAGCCTCATGCTGTGACCTGGGAGAGGGTGTCATTGTGGTCATCCCCAGGCACATTTTTCCAAATGTCCACCTGGAGGAAGCCACCAGGCTTCCAAGGCATGAGAGTACTTTTGAAAGGCTTCAGTAAGACCTGGGTGAGCACTAAACTGGGTGGCTAGTGTATGGCTGGAGTCCCGGTGCTTCCGTGACAAAGCCCAGCTCTGGCCAAGGGCTGGCTGGCTGTGAAAGGCTACTCCTGTCTGTCCTCGCCAAGGTGTGGCTGGGAGGGCTGGAAACCAGCAGCAGCCTGGTTCCTGCTGCTGCGTTAGGTTAGAGCAGGCATGTGAGTCTGCTCTGCTTACTGAGAAGCATTGAGAAGCTTGTTTTGATTGAGATAGCTTGGTTTTTATATCACAACCCTTTCTTTAAAGTTTTAGACCAGATGATCTGACTCTGGCTTCAGCTACAGCAGTCCGTGCATGGTGTGCACCTGCCTGTGGAGGTTCCTTGGGCACCTTGGAGGTCTGGGCGGTCAGAAGCAGCTGGATGCTTGATTCTATCAATTAAAGGTTAATGCCCCGGGAATCAACCAAGTTCCATATATTTGTGGGGTGTTTACAAAGCTTAGAGAGATTTAGCGTAACTGTGAACTGAAGTTCCCTGAAAAAGCCACATCTTTGGGCTGGGGAGATGGCTCAGTGGTTAAAGGCATTTGTTTGTGATTCAATTCCCCAGTACTCACATATCCCCAGATGAAAAAAGTGGCACATGTGTCTGGTGTTCATTTGCAGTGGCAAGAGTTACACACACACGTAGAAAGCCACATCTTTGTTGAAGATCCTACAGATTGATGGACTGTTTAGAACTTCCTGATTGTGGAGAGTTGGACCGTTGCAAATTAAAAGCCAGAATCATCTTGGGCTTATATCCCCTTAGTAGTCATATATCTCCCACCTCTGTTTCTGACCTAAAATCCTTTTAACTATCAGGCAAAACCTTTGGAAGGATTTCCAGTGAGGATGTAAGGAAGAAATAAGGAGAGATGCCTCTGCTTTTTTTGTAAGAAGACACAGAAAAGTTAAAGCAAAAACTAACACATCAATTTCTCTTAGAACATGGTGCGGACTCATGGAAAGGGCATCTTTTCTGAGGCACCTTTGGGTAGCTTCTCCTTTTGGGCATGTCAAGGTTTGATGGACTTAAAAATAATAATGCTTGCTTTGTATGTGTGTGACCCTGGGCTTGATCCCCAGCATCACAAAACGACAATAGAACAAAATTAATAAAATGGGGCAGAACCCTAACTAGAGTACCACTGGTAGCAAGCCTCCGGCTGTATTTCATACAAATGATAAACCCATGGATGTAGACAAAGAACAAATCCAGAAGCCAGGTGTGATAGTTCATTCCTATCCAGCACTTAGGAGGCTGATGTAGGAGGATTGCCATGAGTTCGAGGCCAGTCTGGGCAGCAGAGTGAGCTCTAGATTGGCCTTGACTAGAGTGAGACCTGCTTCAAAACAAAAACAAAGAAGGAATCAAAAGTCCTTCGAGCACACACTAAGGCCCTCAGGCAGGAGAACAAAGTAACTCTAAGAAACTCTAAGCACCTCTTAGTTGGTGAGCATGACTTGGGTTATTAATAACAGAATTGAGCCAAGAAATACATGAAGGGTAACAGAAACTGGTTTCTCCCTGTTGGAGAAAAGAGTTACAAATACAGAAAGAGAGACTGAAAGACCCCAGAGTTTCTGCAACGGACTGGAAGGATCACCATGAACCCATGGAAATTTTTCGTGTACATATGCCTGAGATGAAGGTAGGGAAGCGGGTGTGTGTGCCTTTCCCAAGCTCTACCCATGGAGCACCTTGAAGCCACAGGCACACCTAGTGCCCAGATCTCCCACCGCCCAGATATCTGGCAGTGCCCATGGCTGGGGGTGGGGGCTCCAGTTCCGACCCTTGCACTAGGTTTCACCCTGGAAGGGAGGGTCTCCCCCAGAGTCTCTGCCCCTGACTTGGGACATGCCACCCTCAGTGCTAGGTACTCCTCGTGCTCTGTGTAGGCAATGCTCCTCTGCTTGGAGATGCTTCCTCTGGTCTCGAGCAACCCAGCTCTAGCATGGCTCCTGTCTCCCACTGGTCCTCAGGTCTCATCTCACCTCCCATCAGGTGGGCTGTGTTGTATAGCAAATTCCTCCAAATTGCAATATTCCTTCTTAAAGGGAGAAGGGAGGCTCAGGAGACTCAGGAGGCCAACAATCGTGGGAAAAGATTGTAAGACCCCTTCCTAAGGTTGTAAAAAGGGAAACAACTGTTTGGGGAGAAACTCTCCCACCTGCCGGGCCATGAGGTCTGCAAGTTGTGCAGCATGCCGGAGGTTCCTCCCCAACCCACCACGTGAGGAGGCCATAGTGCTGGGAAGGGGTTGAGAGGAGGCCCGTCCAGCTTCCAGGAAGCCCGGGAAAGGCCCCGGCACTCAGGGGTCATTCATGCCTGTGACTTGTCTTCAGTCAGGAACCCATTGTGGGTTTTGTTTAGAACCAGAGGCTGGCTCAGAGGAGCGGGGCACTCCTACTGGATAGTGAGGATGGAGCACCGGGCCCTGCATCAGGCCGGCAGTGGCCAGGTGAAGCAAGCCTGGAGCTGGAGGGGGGGGGGTCCCAGGAGTCCAGGCTCCTCTGAGTGGCTTGTTCCCGTATGGTCAGCAGCTGTACTCTGTGTGTGGGGGGGACTCCCCTTCTCATCCCCATCTCTGGGCATCTTTGCTCCTCCTGCATATGAGCAGGTGCCCTTAGAGGCCCAGGGAGCTTAATGAGTGCTCACACACCAGGTGACTGCACAGAAATAGCTGAGACACCGAGTACTGCCGGGAGAAACCGAGGTCCAAGTTGACACGAATCTTTACTTAAAGAAAGGCGACAGAGCCAGAGGCCCACGGGGCTGGGTGGTCTCCTAGGGGTGACTGAGGGTGGGAGCACACACACAGGTGTGGGGAGCCTGGGGTGACACGCTGGTCACAGGAACTTGCAGGGACGCTGCGAAGACACAAAGCCAGGGTGAGAGGAGCAGGGTCGCGCTGGGAGAGAAGAGCCCAGCCCAGACCCGGTGGTCGTCACCTGCGGCTGGCAGGGGCACGGGCATCACTGAGGGGTGGTGGGTGGCACACTGCGCGCCTCCTGCGCGTCCCCCTCCTCTCCCTTGGCCGGGGGCTCCCCGGGAGACCCGGTGCCCGCGGCGGCCACCGAAGCCTGGGTGGGGTCCTTGTGCTCCTCCTTGGCAGCGCGGTTGCCGTCTCCCCAGGCGGCAGGCGTCTCGGTGCCCTGCTTGCGGCTCAGCGGGTAGGCCCCGATGGCTGCCAGAAGGCTGCGGTGGCGCTCGGGGTCCATCTCGGTGTAGTACATCTCCAGGGTCAGCGGGGTACAGATTTTGTGCTGCAAGATCGGGCCAGAGGGGGGCGGGTGGGAGAGGAGGAGGAAAGGGTACAGTTTAAAATCTACAAGGGGAACCCCTGGGTTAAAGGCTCCGCAGAGATCCATCGACCTTGGTCCTGGGTCGTTTGTGAAAGGGAGGGAAGATGTCAGGGATGAGGCGCCTGGAACCACGCTGGGTAGAACCATGGGACAGGCAGGCGGCAAGGCATGTTAGCATATACTAATAATCACAGCACCGGGGAAGCTGAGGCAGGGGAATTGCTAACAGTTTGAGGCCTGCCTGGGCTACAGTGTGAGTTCCAGGCCAGCCTGAGACTACATAGTAAATTTCATTTCCAGGGCTAGAGGGCGATCCTACTTAAAAACCAATCATAAATAAATAAATATAAAAGGGAAGACATAAAGAAATAAAATGGGTAGTCAGATCTCAGTGCCTCTGGGGGGACGCTTCTATCCATCTCAGAGAATGAGGTTAAGGAAAAGAGACATTCTTGTAAAAAAAAGGAAATGCTTTAGAAAAATAGAATGAGTGGAGGTTCCCGAGACAGCTAAAAATAGATTTACCATATGATCCTGCTGTATCACTCCTTGGCATACACCCTAAGGACTCTACTCATTGCTACAGAGATACCTGTTCATTCATGTTTATTGCTGCTAGAAAATGGAACCAGCCTAGATGTCCTTCAACTGATGAATGGATAATGAAGATGTGGTGTATTTACATAATGGAGTTTTATTCCACTACAAAGAAAAATGAAATTATGAAATTTGTGGGGAAATGTATGGATTAGAAGGGATTATATGAAGGAAATTAACCTAGGCCCAGAAAGTCAAACACCACATGTTCTCTCTCATAAGGGGAACCTAGCCTCAAATGTTTAGATTTGTATGTGAGTTGGAGTGAAAGTCAGTAGTAGAGGCCAGTAAGCCAGAAAGAGGATGTAAGGGAGAAAGGAGAGCGGAGGACTTAAAGGGAGGGTATTGTAGATATGTGAGTGGAGGCTGCAGAATACTGGGGGTGGAAGGTCTAAGTGGAATTAGGGGAAGGGATGGAGGAGAGGCATATGGTAGGAGGGCTAATCAACATTTAAGATGTTATGAAAAAGTCACATGGAAACCTACTTCTTTGCCAGCCAACAATATATAGAGAGATGGCTCATATATATATATATATGAGAGAGAGAGAGAACACAGTATCATATAAAAGTGGATAATAGTGTGGCCAAAAGCCATAGATTGTTATTAGAAAAATATTAGTGCCAGGGGTGTGATACTTTCCAGTGAGTTGTTGGCTAGGGAGGCCCCCAATGCCCCCAAAACATTACAAACCATTACAAGGCTCTTGGTTGCCACCAGAACTAGATGGTAGACCCTATTGCTGAAGACTTCACATGCTTGGGCCGCAGGTCACTGAGAAATCAAGCTGGAGCTGAGCTGGAAGCCTCCTCCCTGTTGACTAGCTGTCAGAATGCTGGAAAGAGCTATGCAAGCATGCAGCCTTTTTGGAGAGAGGTTACCAATGGTGTAAACCAGCCGTGGATCCTGCAAGCCTTATGACTGGCCAGCCAGGCCAAAGGTACAACTGGTTTTAACAGTGGCATGTCTGTTATCGGGGCAACCAACTGCTCTCTGACTGGAGGCCTGCTCCGTGGGAGGGAATACATGCCTGGTACTGAAAACTTGGTCAAAAGCCTATGGCTGGGAAGGTCATAAGCCCTAGGAGAGTAACTTTTCCTGGCTAAATGGGTATGTTATGCCCACTAAACTCCCTCTAAACACTTATGCTTATGGCTACATATTAATGCTTTGGTCACTCTGGGTTAGAGAAGCTTCTCTTTTCAGATGTTGATGACCAATGGGGTGACTTAAAACTCGCTATAGATCTGAGAAGAAGTAATGGGGAATGGTCAGCACTGAGACTTCTCTATCAGCCCTCCAAGGCTCAGGGTCCATTGTGGAAGAGGTGGAAGAATGTAAGAGCCAAAGGAAGGGTAGGACTGCTTGTAATGCTGCCTTCCAGACACAAAATGGCCTTGATATTCACGACCACATAGTGGCTGACACTACCTACATAGGGCCTTCATAATAGGAGGGAAAAATTATTACATCAAAGTAGCAGAGAGGCCAAGTGTGGTGGTGCAGTACTTGGGAGGCAGAGATAGGAGGACACCTGTGAGTTCGAGGCCAGTCTAAAACTACGGAGTGAGTTCCAGGTCACCCTAGGCTAGAGCGAGATCATACTTCAAAAAAATAAAAATAAAAAACAAGCAGAGCTGGAGAGATGGCCCAGCACTTAAGGTACTTGCTTGCAAGGCCTAACAATCCAGGTTTGATTTCCCAGTACCCACATAAAGCCCGATGTACAGTGGTGCATGCATCTGGAGTTCATTTGCAATGGCTGGAGGCCTTGACAGTCTCTCCCTCCCTCCCCCTTCTCTTTCTCTGCTTGCAAATAAATAAAAATATTTTTTAAAAAATAGCAGAGAGACGGGAAAGAAGGGATTCAATGGAGGGTGGATTTGGGAGTGGTACAATAGAGATGGTTGGTGGGAGGGAATTATCATTATTTATTGTCTATATGTATGGAAGTTGTCAATAAAAGTTTGAAAAAAGAGGCAGCTTTGCACGGGGCCTGGCCGGGGCCCCGGCTGGTGCTGGGGCTGCGAACAGGGCGGCCCTCTCTTCCCTGGAGACTGCGCTCGGCTGTGGCAAGCAAAGAGGCAGAGAGAATGGGTGCTCCAGAGCCACCAGCCACTGCAAACGAACTCCAAATGCCTGTGGATTTGGCTCTATGTGGGCACTGGGAATGGAACTCCAGTTGAAGCTAATTTGGGAAAGCCATTTTCGTACTGCTATTTCTAAAGCTATCACTTAGAAGGAACTTAAAAACCTACTGAATTCCAAAAACCTTCTGCTAATTGAAGTAAGAGAGACATGGGAAGTCACTGAACATGGAACAATCCCTGGGTCTATTAATATGCCATTGGGTGAGCTGGCCGAGGCTCTACGGATGGACCCGAGAGACTTTGAAGAGAGGTGCCATGAAGTTAAGCCATCCACGTCTGACAGCCTAGTGTTTTCTTGTTTAGCTGGAGTGAGAGGCAAGAAGGCTTTGGCCGTGCTCAACAGTATTCTGGAGGACGGAAGGAATGGCCTATGAATTTTCAGAGAAGAAACAAGAAAATTGAGTTTTGGAGTACAAAAGTCTTTCTTTTGTGTCCATGCAGCCAAAGACAGTGCATTTAAGCAAAAGAACGACCTAGTCTGGCACCAATGGTAAATGGTGAGTGGATTCTGTATAGCTATCTGGTGAGTATTCTTGTCTGTAAACTGAAAATTTGCTTCCCTGAGCACTTTCAGAGGCTGAGGACTGAGATAATATGACTTGCATAGACTTGTGAGTAGATTCTAAGAGCTAATTTTCAAATAGTTGGCATTCTAAAAAACAAACAAACAAACAGGAGCTTGTATTGCCTAACCATGTGTGTCCATTTATTTGAATTAGTGTCACTTCTATTTGTCAGTATACTAATAAGCAAATGACCTAAAAAAAAAACAACACCAAGAATCTGGTGTTGGACACAGTAGCTTATGCTTGTGATTTCAGCCCCTGGAAGTTTAAGGCAGGTAGATGGCTGTGAGTCTGAGGGATGCCTGGTCTACGAAGCAACTTCTAGGCCAGCCTGGACTACAGAGAAACTATCTTTAAATAAATAGATAAGAGAAAGAAAATGAGAGAATGAGAAAATATCCAGGGAAGTCGGTAAAATACAAACAATGAAAATACTTGAATAGTATTCGCTTTCTTATTGTTGAGACAAAACAAAGTCCTCTCTAGAAGTGAATTAAGGAAGGAAAGGGTTTATCTTTTGCCAGTAGTTTTGAGGGCAAGTGGCCACTACAGTGGGGGGGATGCAAGGCAGGCAGGCCTGAGGGAAGCACTGCCCCATCCTGACATCATCATGGACGTGGAAAGAGTAGGAGAGAGTGACATACCCCCAGTGACATACCTACTCCAGCAAGTCTCCGCATCCGAAAGGTTCTACAACTTTCCCAATAGCACCACCAACTAGGGGTGAAGTGTTCCAAAACGTAAGCCCATGGAAGGCATCTTGCATTCAACTACCACAGCATCCCAAGATTGATGTCAGTGTTGTGACCAGAATGGTAGTGATGTAATTAACAATTGAGAGACTGTTAGACTAGACGTCATAATGGGTTCGTCTGTGGAGAGCAGACTAACTGGAAGGAGGGTGGCGGAAATGCTCTCTTACGACAGAAGTAGGAGATAGATGTTTGTCAAAACTCAGTGAAACAAACACAAAGATGTATGTTTGAAGTAATTATACCTCAATTAAAAAACTAATGAAAAAAGAAAAAAGTTTACAAAAGAAAACTAGACTAAAAATTATGAAGTTGAGATTTGAAAAATAGAGAGAATATTTGCTCACTATGCAGAACGCATTTCAATCCGTAATACTTCAAAGCCTTCCACAAGCCTCTAAAGAAGGACCAATGGCCCCTGAAGAAACTTGCCAAGAGCAGACATGACTCCTCCCAGAAGGGGGGGGGATTGAGGCCCTTTAGTTCTGCCTAACGCCTACCTCCAGTTTGATTTTTAATTTAAAGAAGATAAAACTTATTGATAAACACCTTTTGTAAACATATTTCAAAAGAGAATCCAAGGGCTGGAGAGATGGCTCAGCGGTTAAGGCGCTTGCCTCCAGTGCCTAAGGCCCCTGGTTCAATTCCCCAGACCCACAAAGTGCTCTCTCTCGCTCTCTCTCTCTCTCTCTCTCTCTCAATCTCCTTGAAAAATGAATAAATAAAATATTTTTTAAAAATCTTAAAAAAAAAAGAGAATGCAAATGTGTTCTAGGAAGTAAGGGAACAGTCTTGCCTTCCAGGGGGAACCTAGGAGTAGAGAGGGGCCCCCTCCTAATGCTGCCACAGAGACGGCCTTCCTCACAGCCTGGAATTGCCTAGAGGACCAGCGTGATCTCAACTGCTCCTGCCCAGGCCCCAGGCCCCAGGTCCCAGGCCTCAGCCCGTAGAGCTTACCCGAAGCAGGAAGCCATCCGGGCAGGTGAACTGGTCATACCAGATGGCCTTGTACATGATCAGCACACAGCCCATAAGTGCCATGGCGAAGGCAATCATCCTAGCCGTGGGCAGCTGTTGGGAGGAAAGGTGAGTCGTGGTGGAGCCAGCTTTCTGGGGAAGCCCCCTAAGGGCGTATGTTGAGCACTGGACCACTATCCCCACATCTTGGCTCCTTTTCTGGGGAAAGCCCTAAGGCAAAAGATTCAGAATCACTCCTCAGGGATTCCACCTTGCTGGAATCCTAGAAATACCCATGACCAGGTAAACTTCACGCAGCCAGTTAAGTCACATGTGGCTGTTGACCGAGAAGGAGCAATGGGTGCTGGTCTGACGGCTCTCTTGCCCCTGTGGCATCCAGAGATTAGTAACCAGCATGGTGGGGGTACTTGATGCTGAGAGCCTCTCAAGGGCTCCCAATGAAGTGGATGGATGTACCTGGGTAGACACATGGAAAGAGAAGTGAGTCCTTGGCACCTCTAGGGGACCCTTTTATTGATGAAGTGACAAGTAAAAGGCAGGGACTACGTATGAAAATGGATTGCTTTAGAAAGAGTCCACTGAAAATGATTGTTAAACCTATCATTAGTAAAGCCATTCAAGGAAGATGAGAGGAGGCATTTACTAGATATGGTGCTGAAAAGTTCTGCTACACAGCCTGCAAGGAGCTAGACAGTGACATTCTGGGAAACTCCTGCTTCCCAGGGGAAGATAGCTCAGGTCAGCACTCTACCAACCACCTCAGAGGAAGGCTGAAAGTCAGTCAGTACTGGAAGGAGGCACCTGAGTGAGATGACCTTCTGCCCAGGTCTCTTCCTTGAGGAGATCTGAGGACTCAGCCAGATGCAGAGCCTGGACGCTGGTGGCCAGCACTCTTTCCACCCTCTCTCCCCCCCTGACTCCACTCAGTGAGAGGTGGTGTGCTTACCTTGCGTCCTTCCTCTGGGTGGCTGCAGGCCAGCCTCTGACCCTCCAGGTCTGGAAGCTTCTTTGATTGGTCTGGGGAGGAGAGCTGGTATTCCGTCTGTGTCTTGATAACCACCTGAGGAAAGATAGCTATGACCTTGCCAGGCATCTCTGAACTGAGAGGGTTGGGAGTTGGAGTCCTGCCTATGTCTGTGGTTTCGAAGCTGACCATCTGCCAGTCCTGTCTGGTGGTCAGCAGAGCTGCAGCAGCTCCAAGCTGATAGGGGAACGTGGACACTGTGAGTCTGTTGTGTCCAAAGCCTGGCTAGGCTATGAATGGAGTCCCACAGTCTGCCAGCTGCCTTCCACCCAGAGTGCTGGCTTTTCCTTTTTTACAGTTCTACAGCCTGGTAGCCTTGTCCAGGAAGTCTACTGTGACTCATCTGCTGGGTCCCCTGGTCTTGGAGCCCCTGTCTACCACACATGGCTCAGGCACAAGAAGTTCTAGGCTCTGTGTGTTCCCGAAAGGCAAAGGCTGTCTGCCCACAGTATCCACCGTTGCAGTAAATACAGCCAAAGCCCACCCAGATTTCTGGAGAAATGCCCAGAGCTCGATGCCAGCCTTGAGCTATATGCAGAAGTCCTGCTTACCATCAGTCACCTGCCCAAGGCTGCTCATCTCAGATCCTACCTAGCAGGGAAGTGGCAACTGTGGCTTTCGGGCCCCTGTTACACGGCATCATGGGCTGGGGGCTCCAACTCCAGGTGTCAATCACCAGTTTGCCCTGTTTAAGATGGGTAAGGGTCTCTGGGTATAAGAAAAGTAACTGGGAAGTCAGGTGGGGTCTCTGCCCAGCCTTGCCTTTTCCTGATGCACCTTGAAGGAAGCCACATCTGCACATACCTCTCCCACCCCTTTGCTCTCGGGCAAGCTTGAGAAGCCCTACCTCCAACGGCTCGGGCAGCTTACCTGGTCAGGGAATGGTGGTTGGAGCTGGCTGACATCCAGGGGGCTGATCAGAGGGACGCTGTCTGCAGAAGCCCCATCCTGGTCTCCAGGGTCTTTGCCTGGCTTCCCTGAGAAGCTGCAGCCCAGCTTCACCATGGTGAGCAGCGGTCCTTGTCCTGCTCCAGAGACAGAGATGAGACAGGTTCACCACCCACAGATCCCCCTCCTCCATGGACAGCCTTAAAGCTGGCTCTGGAGTGAGTATCCAGACTGATCCCAACACTCCCCTCAGGATAGCCAGGGATAGGTCATGGCAGTCCAACCCAAAGCTTCTAGAACCTTCCTGGGGCCCCTTCGGAGAGGAGAATGATGTCCACAAACTGCCTGGACACAGAACTGGGAAATCTTTTCCAGCCAATCTCTTCTGGAAGGGCTCCTGAGGGTAGCCATTCTATTGAAAAAAAAAAAGCCAGGAAGTAGTTGGGTAAGTTGGGCTAATAAAAATACCAGAAGCTGGGCTGGAGAGATGGCTAAATGGTCAAGTCATTTGTCTGCAAAGCAGAAGGACTAGCTCAATTCCCCAGGGCCCACGGTGCACAATGTGGCACGTCTGGGGTTCATTCATTTGTAGTGGCTGGAGGCCCTGCCATGTCCATTCTCTCTCTCTCTCTCTGCCTCTTTGTCTCTCTCACAAATAAATAAAATAATTAAAAAAAATACAAGAAGCTTAGGTACGTTTGAATTTCATTTTAAAAATATTTTGTTAAATAACTTATTTCTTTGAGCATGCGTGTGTGTGTTGGGGGCATTGATTGAGAGACTATATATATGGGCAGCCAATGATCCTTGCTGTTGCAAACTCCAGATGCATGTGCCACATTTTGCATCTGGCTTCTTTATTTTATTTATTTGTTTTTGCATCTGGCTTTACGTGGGTACAGAGGAGCCAAACTTGGGCTGGTAGGCTTTACAAGCAAGTGTTTTTACCACTTAGCAATCTTCCCAGCCCCTGAATTTCACTGAATTATTTATACTTTAAAAATGATCTAGGCTGAGGAGATGGCTCAGTGATTGAAGGCGCTTGGTTGCAAAGCCTGAATGGCTAGGGTTCAACTGGGTTCAATTCTCCCAGTACTCATGTAAAGAAAGTCAGGCTCGCAAAGTGGCACACGTGTCTGGAGTTTGTCAGCATTAACAGGAGGTCCCAGCACATTCAGACTCACTCTCTCAAGTAAATAGATAACAATTTTTTAAATTACATATCTCTTGCTGCTGCTGCTGAAAAAAAAACCAAAACCCTCCAGATACACCCACCACTTTATGTCCTGCTTCACGTGGGTGCTGGGAAATTGAATCAGGGCAGACCGACTTTGCAAGCAAGTGCCTTTAACTACTGAGCCATCTCTCCAGCCCTTAATACTTTTTTTGTTTTTTGTTTTCGAGGTAGGATCTCGCTCTAGTCCAGGCTGACCTGGAATTCACTCTGTAGTCTCAGGGTGGCCTTGAACTCATGGAGACCCTCCTACCTCTGCCTCCCGAGTGCCAGGATTAAAGGCGTGAGCCACCACGCCCGGCTTCAGCCTTAATACTTTTAATTAATTAACTTGTGCTTGTGGGAGGGGGCACACCAGGGCCTCTTGCTGCTGCAATCAGCAGACACTTGGACCACTTAAAGACTTTTTTATTTACTTATGTGAGAGAGAGAGAGAGAGAGAAGACAGACAGACACACATAGGGAGTATGAGCATGCCAGGGCCTCCTTTTACTGTAAACAAAGGCTACTTTATGCATCTGGCTTTACATGGATGCTGGGGAATAGAACGGGGGCCATCAGGCTTTGTAAGCGAGTGCCTTTAACCTCTGAGCCACCTCTCTAGCCTATTGTGCCACTTTTTTTCTTGAGGTAGGGTCTCACTTTAGTTCAGGCTGACCTGGAATTCACTACATAGTCTCAGGGTGGCTCCAACTCACAGTGATCCTTCTACCTCTGCCTCCCAAGTGCTGGGATTAAAGGCTTGCATAACCATGCCCGGCTATTGTACCACTTTAGAAACATTTTATTTTATGTGAGACAGAGAAAGGGAGGGAGAGAAGAAGGGAGAGAGAAAGAGAAGGAGAGAGACAAAGGGTACAACACCAGGGCCTCTTGCCACTATGAACAAACTCTATACACACGCCCCACTTTGTGCATCTGGCTTTACAGGAGTCTGGAGAATTGAACCTGAGTCTTCAGGGTTTGCAAACAAGAACCTTTAGCTGCTGAGCCATTGCTCCAGCCCTTGTGCTACTTTTCTTTTTTTAAAATATTTTATTTATTCATTTTTTTAAGCAGAGAGAGAGAGAGAGAGAGAGAGAGAGAGAGAGAGAGAGAGAGAGAGCGCACCAGGGCCACCACCTTGTGGCTCTGGCGTATGTGGGTCCTGGGGAATTGAACCTGGGGCCTTAGGCACTGGAGGCAAGTGCCTTCACCGCTGAGCCATCTCTCCAGCCCCCTTGTGCTACTTTTTGTGTACAGCTTATGTTGGTGGCTTGGCAATTGAACCTGGGCTGGCAGGCTTTGCAAGCAAGTGACTTTAACTGCTAACTCATCTTCCTAGGACACACTTTTACCCTAAATAATTACATATATAATTAATAAAATTAAAAATAGAAGCATATGTTTTATTTATTTTGTACATATGTGTGTAGGCATGCCAGTGTCGCTTGCTGGTGCATGTGCCATTTTGCATCTGGCTTTACATAGGTGCTGGGGAATCAAATCCTGACCCATAGGCTCTTTGGGCCAGAGAGATGTCTCAGCAGTTAAAGGCACTTGCTTGCAAAGCTGAAGTAAGCCTGGGTTTGATTCCCCGATATCTACTTAAAGTCAGATACACAATGTGGCACGTGTCTGGAGTTTATTTGCAGGCATAGGAGGCTCTGGTGTGCCCATCCTCATTTTCTCTTAAATAAATTAATTAATTAAGAAATAATGAAGTCACTGCACCAGCTCCCCAGGCTCCCATGAATGCTTTAAAAATATACTTTTAAAATATTTTATTTATTCATTTTCAAGCAGAGAGATACAGAGAGAGAGAGAGAGAGAGAGAGAGAGAGAGAGAGAGAGAGAGAGAGAGAGAGAGAGCACCAGGGCTACCACCTTGTGGGTCTGGCGTATGTGGGTCCTGGGGAATTGAACCAGGGGCCTTAGCCACTAGAGGCAAGTGCCTTAACCACTAAGCCATCTCTCCAGCCCTAAAAATATTTTTATTTTTGAGGAGAGAAAGAAAGAGAATGGGCATGCTGGGCCTCCAGTGTGTGTCTGGGGTTCTTGAAAATGAACTCCAGACACACACATCCCTTTGTGCATCTGGTTTTATGTGGGTACTGAGGAATGAAACCCAGGCCAGTAGGCTTGGCAAGCAAGTGCCTTTAGCCATTAAGAAATCTTCCTAGCCCTGACATTAATAATTTTTAAGTGTACATCTGTCCCACACAATATGGAACATACCCATACTAAAGTTCTATTCACTGTCTATCTGAAATTCACATGTATTGGGTTTCCTGCATATCTCTGGCAGCCCTGCTGGAGACGTGGAAGTGAGAAAGCTAATGAAGAGGGTGTCCAAGCTAATCCCGATGCTGACAGTACGGAGCACAGTCCTAGTGATTCAGGAAGGCAGGCCTTCGGGAGAGCTGAGATCCCACCAGTCACAATGGCCGGCGTGGTCTGGAAGAGGCTGTGGGTCCCACTAACTCCGAGTAAGTTTAGAGCGAATACTTTCGCTTTGAGGCTGACTCCCAAGAGAAAAGGATCTTCAAGCTGACAGATGACAAACCGTGTCATTTAAACTCCTAGTCTAGACAACATCATGGTGACCTAACTGCCTTTGCAGGAAGAGATGTTGCAGACATGATGCAGAAATTCCAGAGAAAGAACAAGGGAGCCCCACAAGCTCCTGATGCCAATATTCCCATCACAGACCCTCAAGGACGTCAGGAGAGAGGAAATTGCAAATCAGTTCCACACTCAGGCAACAAGAGACCAAGACACACTGAAATAGTCTGGAGGCTGTGAGTACTGTGGACACAGGATTTGAAAAGCAGCCAACTGAGAGCTTGGTCTGGTTAACAGGATAAGAGCAGGGTGTGGTGGTGCACATCTTTAATCCCAACACTTGGGAGGCAGAGGCAGGAGGATCGCTGTGAGTTTGAGGCCAGCTTGGAAGTACAGAGTGAGTTCCAGGTCAGCCTGGGCTAGAGCGAGACCCTATCTCAAAAAAATAATAGTAAGTAGATTAAGAAATAAAAATCATGAGCTGAAAAGGTTTTGATAAAATCGAGATTCATTTGCTCTTTTAAGAATCTGTTTGGCATTGAGGGCAGAGGAAAGCTTTTAACTTGATGAAGGTTAGCCACAAAAACCCAGCAATGAGGAATATTGAACCTTTTTTTAAATAGGCTGTCATGTAACCAAGGCTGGCCTTGAACACCGATCCTCCTTCTTTAGCCTCCTGCTTCTGGCAGTTCTGTGAAGTCCGACGTTAGAGGGCTGCACAGGAAAAGCAATAGGACTTAGAAGAACTGAGGCAGGGAGCAGGTGAACAATACTCATTACTCATAAGTAAAACTGCTCTGTGGTAGAAAATACAAAACATAGAAATACAAAAAGTAGGAAATACAGTGGCTCAGTCAGGCCACCGGAGCTAAAGTTTTCAGAAAGCTGGTAGATTTATGTCATTGTCAAAAAACATAGAAAAAGTCCTGAAAGATCTTGGAAATAGGGTTTCACTACGCATCTCATGCTGGCCTTGAGCTTTAGGGCTTCCTGATTCCTCTTCTCAGTGCTGGGAGTATAGGTGTATGCCATCAAACCCAGCTAAGATTCTATTTAAATAACAGTAAAAACATCAAATGTAGACAGAGGTGGGCAGGAACTCTGCGTGGAAAGCTGAAGCCATGAAAGTTTCTTGCGAGAGGCCAAGAAACGGGAGGCCCCTACCAGGTGGGTAAGGCTATAGTCATAGGTCTTGGAGGTCTCCATGCTTAAACATCAAACGATGTATTTGTAGGATCAATACCTCTCAAGCAAAATGCCATCTTTTAAAAAAAATGAGCACTGGGCTGGAGAGATGGCTCAGCGGTTAAGGCACTTGCCTCCAGTGCCTAAGGCCCCGGGTTCAATTCCCCAGGACCCACATAAGCCAGACCCACAAGGTGGTGGCCCTGTTTCTCTTTCTCTCTCTCCCTCTCTCTCTCTGTATCTGTCTACTTGAAAATGTTGAAATTGAATAAATAAAATATTTAAAAAAAAATGAGCACTGACATTTTATGTAGAAGGTGGAGGGACGAAAAAGAATACAGGCACAGTGACAAAGACCCACCTGCCAGGTGTCTGCCTGGCACAAAACCTGGAAGCTGGCGCAGCAGAAGCGCTGCCTGTCAGCAAGAGGTCCACTTGGAGACAGTGAAGCTGGTCACCAGCGCCAAGCAGGTGGGCAGGTGGCCATTAACAAGGTGATGTAACATGCTTGGGGTGGCCCCCTGGGCACGAGGGGGTGCTTTGCTGAAAGGAGGCAGAGATGGACAGGAAGTCACTGAGAGGAACTCTGAATGGCTGGGTCGATTGTGGCGGCGCTCGCCTTTAAGCCCAGCTTTGGGGAGGCAGAGGGAGGCCGGCCCGAGAACACGGAGTGAATGCCTGGTCAGCCTGAGACCCAACCTCGAGAAGCCAAAACTCAGATGAGCAATCAAGCCAATGAGCGGCCGGGTCAGCGCGCGGAGCCAGCGGGGAAAGCGGGACCCTCGGGGGACGGTGCCCGCGGGGCGCTGCGAGGAGAGGCGGGGCCGCGCTCGCTCCCGCCTTCCCCGCCCGCCTCCAGAAGCCCCGCCTCCGGTCGCCCTGGGGACGCAGGTCGGTTGACGTCACTCCGGTTGCCACGGTAACGGAGGCACCGTCGCAGCCCGGCCCTCGGCCACCGGTCTCTGGTGCCTGGCAGCCCGGCTGCGGAGTGGGGAGGGGGCTTCGTGGGCGTCGCCCGCGGCTCCGAGGGGTCGGGGAAGCAGCGCCGGCCCACGGACGCGCGGCGACGACCCCGGGGCCGCGTCCCACGGAGGAGCTCGAGCCTCCGCGCCGACCCTGCGGCGCCCTCGCCGGGGAGCCCGCGCCCCGCGCGGCCGGCCGGCCACCTGTGGCCCCGCGTCCCGAGCCGCGGCAGGTGGTGGAGACCCGCCGCCTCCCGGCCTCCTCCCGCGGTCCCACGCGGACTCCCGCCGCGGCCTCCGCGCTCGGCTTGGGGCTCCGGCTCCCTTCGACCAATTCCCCCGCCCCCTGGGGGCGCACGGCTTCTCGCTCGGACCTGCAGGGTCCGGCCGGTCACAGACGGGGTCCCGCGGTCCCCGTGGCCCGGGGACCAAGAGGGGGTCCCAGCCTGGTCGGAGGTTCGCGGACTTCTGAACGTCCAGACCGCAGCTGGCCCTGGGGGCCGCGCCTCCCCCGGTCTGTCCCCGCGCGAGGGGCCCCGGGGCTTCCGGCTGGCGGAACCGGAGGGCGCTTAGCCACCTGGCGGCCATGGATCCGCTGGAGTCCCCTGCCTGCCCTCTCGCCGCACACGCACTCGCACCCCTTCCCGCACAACTCGCACTTCTCACCCCCCCACCCACTCGGGTCCCCTCCCCCCTCTCCACTAGGAGAAACGTGGAAATGGCTCACAGGCAGTTGCTGCAGGACGCGGTCGCGGGAGGACAGGGATGTGGTGGCGGAGGACGCGATTCCAGACGCTTCGCCGGGGCGGGCGGGGCGGGCGAGGGTTTGGAGCTGCGAGACCGAGGCTGCCGTTGTCATGGAGATCCCGGCAGGAGGAGGGACCATCACGCAGGACACACACCTCCTACCCAAGGACCCCTCACACACGCTGATGCACTTCACACGCCTCACCCCCCTGACACGCGTATCCCACCCATGACGCGTTTGACACCCACCGCACACATATCCCTACTTCCCTGCAGGGGACAGACGCCTGACCGGTGGCTGCTCCTCCACCGGAGGGAGATTCCTGGGGTCTCAGGCAAAGCCAGGAGTGGTGCTCAGACTCCCCCTGCTATCCCCCCCTTGGGGCCCCTTCACCCCTGGGTGCCTCCTAGGTGTTAGCAACTAAACCCCTAGCCTTCCTAGGGATTTAGCCTCATGTTTCTTGTCTACAGGATGTTCGGTTGATGCAGAAGGCGCTTAGCAGGTGTTTAGCTGAGTGTCTCGGGTAGGTGTGACCCTCCAGGTCTTGGGCCCAGGATTGGGGATGGACAACGGCAGAAACATGGCTCAGTTTCACTGCTGATTGGAATCCCGTTGCAATTACGAACCCCGGCTTATCCACCAGTGGGTGTCTGTATTGTCTTAAATTGTTGCTTGTCCAAGTCTTTGGTAGGTATGTGCTTTCATTTCTCTTGGGTAGATACCAAAGGGTGCAACTGGTGACACGAATAGCGAGTTCACTTTTAGCTTTTTAAGAAAGCACCAAAAAGTCAGGTGTGGTGGCGCACGCCTTTAATCCCAGCACTCAGGAGGCAGAGGTAGGAGAATCACCATGAGTTCAAGGCCACCCT
>PVHP010026674.1:0-24452 GCA_004024765.1 Zapus hudsonius | reverse complement strand
CCAGGATCCCTTGCCACAAGGACTAATACAGACAGCCCACGGAGGAGGATATACAACTGATCAGGGATGGGGAGGGGGGGAATTGGGGAATTCGGGATAACAACGCATTGTTTGCCCACTAAATAATGTAACTCATTATGGACAATAAATATATATTTTAAAAAATTATTCAGCATGTATCTGGGTACCATGTATACTCATGGTACCCAGACTCACTTGTTTATCCTTCAAGATTCACCTGGCCTTGGCCACACACACCTTCCAGCAGCCTCCTTGGTGCTCCTTATGCTAGCTCCACACCTCTATTAGACTCCCCAATAAACTCTGAGCAGGGCCTACATTATAGTCTTTGGTTTATAATAAACATTTGGGGGAAAGATAAATAAATAAATAAACAAACAAACAGACAAAGGGTTGAACGAATAAAGCAAAGCTGTTTTCTTGGCACTGCCCACATGGTTTCTCTGGTTAGACTACATTTCTTGGAAAAGGACCATATCTGTCCATACTCTGGGACACAATGACTAATCCCTGCTTAATCTCTTTTAACCTCATTTTTAGAAGAAAAAAAAAAAGCAAAACAAAAATCCCTAGTGAATTTCCTCTCCCACTCAAGTCAGCCAGTCTCTGCTTCAACACTCCCACTTTCATTCCTAACTAAAGACTTGCTTCTTATTTTACTGAGAAAACAGAAGAATCCGGGTTTCTGCCAGTACAGTGGGGAGATGAGAACCAGGGAAGTCAGCTGAGGTCAGACAGGAGACCAGGAAATCTGTGAAACACCACAGCAGGTGAGGTGTCTGAATGCCCTGTTCAGGGGGAACCAGAGATCCAGCCTCTAGTGGGCTGAAGGCAATGGAGACAGATGGGAGTCTGCCCACACAGACCCAAGATCCAGACTATGCTCTCTCTGCACATTAGCCAGAGAAATCACTTGACTTTGCCACTCAACTGCTCACAATTCTCCAGGAACTCCTCCCCCCTTCTCCTCAAGGGTAAATCCAAAGCATTCTGAGTTCCTTCCCACTCTCTTAACTAACTCTCTGCCTCTCCCCTCCCTGGGCTCTCTCCTCCATGTCAACCTTCTTGCTCTTCCTCCTGTTACGGGTATTCCTGATAGACACCAGCATGCTCTGAGTTCAAGGCCACTCTGAGAGTACAGAGTGAATTCCAGGTCAGCCTGGGCTAGAGTGAGATCCTACCTTGAAAACAAAAACAAACAAACAAAAAAACCCACCATGCTATTTCCTTCATGGAGTCCCTGCCTTTCTGCATTCCCTGCTTTCCTCCCAAACCACCTGTGCCTTGTCCCTTACTTCCTTCAGACGCTGCACAACAGAACCTCCTCAGCATGGCCTTCTCCACTTTTATTTACCTTGCATCAGAGCACTTAGCATCACCAAAAATACATTTTACAGTTTATTATTCATTAACTATCTTGCTCACCATAATGTGAATTTTTAAAAGAGATTTTTTATTTTCTATTTCCATCAAAAAATCAATCTTATGGATGGGCAGAAGGCTCAAAGTACTTACTGTACATGCATGAGTTTAGATCCACAGCACACACATAAAAGCTAGATGCGGTGGCAGGCATCTGGAATCCCAGGGCTGTGGAGGTAGAGACAGGAGGCTCGCTAGGGCTTGCTGGCTAGCTAGTCTAGCAGAACTGGTGAGCTCTTGGTTCAGTGCTAAACTCTGTCTCAGAAAGGAGGTGGAGAGCAAAGAAGACATCCAACATCAACCTCTGGCTTCCACAAGCATGCACAGAGAGAGAGAGAGAGAGAGAGAGAGAGAGAGAGAGAGAGAGAGAGAGAGAACTAAGCTTAGATCTAAACTGTAAAAGATGAAACCTTTTGTTGCATGCACCTGGAGTTCATTTGCAGTAGTAAGAGACCCTCACATGCTTGTATTCTTTCTCTCTTATGTTGCTCTCTCCCTCTCTCTCTCTCTCTCTCAAATAATTTTTTTATCTTTTAATATATCTTTGAAAGCGGAGGGAGACAGAAGAAAGAGAGGGGGGAAGAAGGAATGGGTGCCCCAGGGCCTCTAACCCCTGGAAAAGAACTCCAGATGTATGCACCATATTATGTATCTGGCTTTATGTAGGTACTGGGGAATCAAACCAGGGTTGTTAAGCTTTGCAGGCAAGTGCCTTAACCACTGAGCCATCTCTCCAGCCCTGTTGTTATTGTTGTTATCTTTATGCACTCATCACTATGTCATAGTGGACTTTGGAGGAATGGACATGTATTTGTCACTGTGGGATAGCTGTTCTAACAAAACTCACACTCCAGGGACTTACAAACAGTGTTTACTCCTTGCCCACACTGTTGTGTGTCATGGTGTTCCTATTCAGAAGGCCTAAGGAGCGACCAGGCTTCCAGTCCAGTTTCCTGAAATCACTTCCACTCACTTTCCTTAGTTGCTTTTCTCATTGCCTAAGGGAGAAAAGGTTTAACTTGGCCAACCGTTTGAGAGAATGTAATGTCAGTGGCATGAAGCAGCGCTCACGTTTACTCCACAGTCAGGAAGCAGAAGGAGATGAATGCTTCTGCTCCATTCTTTTTCTCCTTCTCACTCAATCTGGGACTCCAGCCTGTGAGATGGCACCACCCACAGTCAAAGTGCACCTTCCCACCTCAGTTACTCTAACCTAGGACCTTCCTCATAGACATGCCGGAAAAAATATGCCCTAGGTGTTTCTAGATCTAATAAAGCTGATAAAAAAGATGAGCCATCATCATCACTAACCGTACCTAACTCAGAAGGAGCAAAGTACTGGATAGATTCTGTAGGGTGTGATGAACACAGAGCACGCTAGTGTGCACTGTGAAGTTATGTAATGGACATGCTGGTTTGTACAGGATACAAAGCTATCCTGGAAAGGGAGAGAAAAGTGGTCTCAGAGAAGGGAACAGTAGATGCAAAGGTGAAGAAGTATTTTAGTAACCGCACTTTTCTGGAATTTGGGCTCGTAGGTGTGGCTGAACATACAGTATGAAACACAAGTGCATGGGGACATGCACCGAATCTGGACCTTGAAGGGGCCTGTTGGACACACCAAAAGGTGCTGACTCATCCTGAGAGAAAGGGAGAACCACTGACAGCCATTAATATTATGATTAAATGAGTTTTCTTTAACGAAGATAACTCTAATGGTTTGTGGAAGATGAATTTGGGACACTGAAACGATCGGCAAGATAATTGGGTAAGCAGTCAAAGAAGCACAAGAAGAAATAGGGAAGGACAGAAGGCCAAATTAAGGCAGTAGTTATGTAATGCTTGTTAAATTCTGGCTTCCTTCTGGAAAGTCTCAGGGACACTCATGCTATCATTGGGAGCTGAGACTCTAATATGATTAGGGGACTTAAAAGTCCAGAAAATAGAGAGGATAGCAATGTCACATTTTAATTATTTTCTAATTGGATTTTTATTATCCATCATTAAAAACTCCAGGTCAGTCTAATTGGATAAAGTTATTTTCCCATCAATGCTAAGAGATAATAAGTTTGCAGCAGGAAGAGCTGAGTTAGGGATGAGATTGAATTTTCACCTACATTGATAGCAAGTGCAAGAGGAAGAAAGTGATAAACACCTCCTCAGTAGCCACTCTGAAACTACAATTCTAATGGAAAAATAGATGAGAATCAATTATTCATCACAACACTGTATTCAACTCCACCAGATAAACTAATATTACACTTTAATTACATAAAGCTCTAGATGTTTCCATAATCAAAAACATCAGTTTCTTTTAATTTTCTTTCTACAGATTATAAACCTTTCTCTTAATCACTATAAACCTCAATAAGTTTAGTATAATAAGATGTATCATGTAGATATTTTAAAGTTATGGCCAAAAGCAAAAAGTGGAACATGTGTCTGGAATCTGTTTGTAGTGACAAGAGGCCCTGGCACTCCTACACCGACACACACACACACACACACACACACACACACACACACACACACACCGAACATGTCAATAAATAAATATTTTTAAAAATAAAATAAAGTGCTTAACAGTATAACTACTATGTAAGAGTTCTGAATGTAAACTACTAAGGACAAAAATAATGATATTGACTCAATAATTCATAAATGCAATAAATTTTGAATTCATGAATTCCTGATAATTTTCAGAGTAAATTAATATATATATCATTCCATCATTATCATATGTAAAAAAAGTTTCATAGATAAAAGTAAGACTCTTATGGGTGTATAATTTTAATACATTACCATACATTATTCAATATCATTATTCCATATGATTTTAAATTTGTAATGATTGTTTTACAAAGTACTACTGATGTTTTAATTTTCCTTCTCTTTTCCAAGGCTTTTCTATTGTTACATTAAAAAAAACACAAAGTAGCTTTACTTTCTTTTCAGCCATGACTTTAAAATATCTACATGATACATTTAATTATACTGCTGTTTCTGAATCTTTCAAAGTCTATTTTTTCAGCTTTGGATGAACCTCGAGGTCACCATGTTAAGTGAAATCAAGTATGCATACACCATGTAACCATGACCACCTCCCCACTAGCTCCCAGCTTCTTCCAGGAGAGGAAAGACATTGCTTTGAGATCCATCACTGCATATTTTCTGAGGGAGATTCCCAGATAACTAGCTTCTCTTTCTCAATCACCTCTAATTCTTTTCCTCCCCTTTCCATTTTCTGGACCTTCCTTCCCTTCTTTTTCTTCTTGGTACCTGTGATGGTTCATCTTGAATGTCAAGTAAGAAACACACCTCTGGGCCAACCTGAGAGGTATATCCTGGAGGAGAAAGACTCTCCCAGAGTGGATGACATCTTCTAATGGCAGCCCAGATATAAAAAGGTCTGAGGAGAAAGATCTGTCGGCCACCCCCTCCCCTTACTGCTGTGTTACCCAGTTGATACCATCCTTTGTTAACTTCAGAACTCAGCACAATGGACGATAGCACTGGCCTTGTTCCTACCATTTTCTCCTCCCAGATTCCTCCTTCACCTACTGTCTCACTTCTGAGAGGTCTCTTATTAAAGACCCTCAGGCTATCACCCAGCTCTGGAACGCTCTGTGAATTTCTCCTGCTTTGTCTTCTCCATGATACATATCACTATTTAATGTCATATATATGGACGTTTTGTTAGCTTCCTCCATTGGATGATAAACTTCATGAAAGAAGACATCTCTGTCTATGCTAGTAGTCACTGACTAAATGATGGAATAAATGACTATCTGGACAAATGAAGGAACCAAAGTACTACAGGAGTTCAAACAAAACAGTGGTAGATTATTTTCTGACAGAGAATAAAGAAAGGTTTGTGGTGAACATATCAGTTGGCCCTTTAAAAACTGGACAATGCAAGATGGAGTAGGTTCATGTTTTTATCAAACCTACAAGAGCCCATGATCCCAAATGTAGATAAAACACTGAATAATCTTTCAAAATACAGAGACATTTTTGTATTTGCAATATTAGCATTAATAATATTATAATGTTAATAATGACTACTAGCTGAGCTAAATCTATTTTGTAACTGTCCTTGTGGAAAAGTGGATGAATGCATAGGAAGGGGAGAAGTGCATAATGTTTTAAGACAGTGTGAGCAGGACTTACCTCATGGGCTTTAGAGCTGAGCAAGACTGAAGCTGTGTAACACATTTCCCTTTCTTGAAACAGGTGTAATTTAATTATCTTCTTGTGATGGAACTGAGGGCATTGTTTTCCTATGTTGATAGAAGAGAGATTTTCTTACACAATAAGCAAGAGTGAAAATTAAGGGTTAAAGTGTATGTGTGTGTGTGTGTGTGTGTGTGTGTGTGTGTTTTAAAAGATTCTTTCATTGTGAGCTTAGTAAACAAAGCAAGGAGACAGGAGATGCTTTTAGGCTAAGTGAGAGTGGGCATGACCCCAGGGAGCACATAGGAGGGGGTCAGCAAAGGCTGAGCCCCTGCCTGCTTACAGTACCTTAACAACACTCTGGTCCAGGGCTTGCATCTGATGTTTGAGCCTCCTGGAACCCAGAGATTGATCTCCTCCAGTGAACCAGGTTATGTTCTGATTTTATCCACTCCCCCGAAATATGGCATCCAGAGCAATGCTAAACTGGAAGCTATGTTCTCTGAGGGGTTGCAGATTCCAACCACTCATTTTCAAAGAAGAAAATGGATTCTAAGGGCTGCAGCTATGGCTTAATGGTTAAGGTGCTCGCCTACAAAGCCTAAGGACCTGGGTTCAATTCCCCAGTACCCATGTAAAGCCAGATGCACAATGTGGTGCATACATCTGGAGTTTGCAGGGGCTAGAGGCCCTGGTGAGGCCATTCTCTCTCTCTCTCTCTCTCTTTCTCTCTCTCTCTCTCTCTCATTGTATCTCTGCTTGCAACAAGTAAATAAAAATATTTTTAAAAGATTTCAAGCATGCAGTAACATGATCTTATTTAAATTTTAATGAGTTTTCTCCAATAGGCACTATTTTATTCTTTTAAAAATTCATTTAATCAACTAGAAATGTTCATCCAGTCATTATAATTCTACCAGGTATGTTATTATCATTTTATAGCTAAATCCATGACAGCACCAAAAGCATAAGCACTATATCTAATTTTATGTGATTGGCGAGAGAGCCAGAATTCAAGTCAAGTACTTGCATTAAACCACTATACTTTTAGTTTATATATGTTTTTTATTGGTTGGTCCAGGAAGGGAGAAAAGATGAAGACAGAGATATTAATCAAGAAACCATCGCAAGGTCTAAGGTAAAATCAATAATGTCATAGATTTACAATGGTGGTCATAGAAATGCTGGTAGACTTTGGAGGAGAGAGAGAGAGAGACAGAGAGACAGAGAGACAGAGAGACAGAGAGACTGTGTGTGTGTGTGTCTTACTGCCCTGTAACTCAGCAGTTAGACTAGACTGGAGGGCCAGCAAGCCCCGGGATCCACATGTCTCTGTCTCCCCTGCGCTGGGATTTCAAGAGCACATGACTGTGCCCGGCCTTGGGTGTTGGGAATCCAAACCCAGGTCCTCCTGCTTGCAAGGTAAGCAAGTTACCCACTCAGCTATCTCCCTAGTCCTGGGTTTCGGGGTATATTTCAATAACAGGATTCTGATGCCATGGATCAGGAAGTGAAGAATGAAAGATGGCCCTCAAATTTCCAGCATAAGGATGAAACAGGTGGATGATGAGGTCACTTATTGAGATGCTTTTACAATAAAAATGAAATGAAAAAAAGAAATGAAACCAAATTTAAAGGTTAAAAATGATTGAGAACTTGAGCTGGGCATGTCAAGTGAACATTTTGATGAATCTGGAGTGCAGAAAAATGAATATAAAAATTTATATGATAGCCACATAATGATGGGGTTTTTTAAAGTATGTTTACTTATTTATTACCAAGCAGAGAAAAGGGGGAGGGAATGGCCCACCAGGGCCTCTTGCCACTGTAAATGAACTCCACATTTGCGCACTATTCTGTGCATCTGGCTCTACCTGGCTACTGGGGAATTGAACTCTGGGCTGTCTGGCTTTTCAGGAAGCATCTTCAACCGCTGAGGCATCTCTCCAGCCCTAATGATGGTGTTTTAAGTCTTGAAGGATCCAGCAAAGCAGAGGGAGAATTTAGAGTCAGGTCAGAGACTAATCCTTGGGAACAATAATATTTAAAAGTTTTTAAAAGGAAGAACCTATCGGTGTGGATTGGGATCCTGGGAGGGGTTAGATCTGCATAAGGATGCAGGAGACCCCCAGGCTCTGGAACCCCAACTTCAGGACCTTGTCCAAGTTACATGGTCATGGAGAAGGGTGAGTTATGAGAATTGATTAAGGATAGTGTGATGGCAGCAGAGTAGAAAAAGCAGGAGAAAGGAATTCCTCCCCCTCCCAGAAAAGACCAGGGAAGACTTCCTTACAAGTTTCTGGGGACAGCTGGGGGTGGTTGTTCAGGGCTTTCATCCCAGCACTCAGGGAGGCAGAGGTAGTTGGATCATTGTGAGTTCAAGGCCAGCCTGGGACTATAGAATGAGTGCCAGGTCAGCCAGGGCCAGAGTGAGACATTACCTTGAAAACAAACAAAAACAAACAAATTTCTTAAGGAATGAAGGCAAAGGCTTACCCATGTGTTCAGGCCCATTTATATGAATCAGACATACAATTAGAGTGAGCTGCATCACCAGGTTAAGTTATGTAGAGAAGGATCTGATTGATGGGTCCCAGAGGAACATTGATTTTGGATGGGCCCACCCACAGGTGCTAAGCCCTTGAAATTGGGGAAGAACTTGGAAGTGTTGCCTTCAGCCATCTTGGATGAGATTGAACCAGATGCAAGTTGTAGTCGGGCCAGGGCAGGCAAGGTGGAGCCCATGTTTCTGTGGGCCAGTCCCTAGCTAACTACCCACCAGGAGAAAGCTACCTTACTCCCCATCTGTATCACTGTCCAAGGAATCTGAGATGCTTTGGACAAACACATGGAAGAAGCAAGAAAATATGGTGACAGAAATTCAAGACTACAGAACATTTCATTTACAAAGAGTAGTTGACACCACCTCAGATTCCAGTAAGCAGGAAAGAGCAGGGGGGATTACAGCAGCCAGGACACTGATCCCCAGGGCTCCAGAAAGCTCTCTTCTCTTAACACACATCCACTCAGTTCTCAGGTACATGAAAACCCATCGAGCGGGTTTTCTTCATTTTTTTCTTATGTTCAAAAATCCCATAAGTGAAATATCAAATTAAGCTACTTCTGCCCTCTAGAAAGAACAAGGTTCAGATCGTTTCTGGAGACTTTATAAAGAAGAGAAGAAAAGCAGTAGTGGGATTGTGGGGAGTACTGTCAGAGTGGGGACAGTGAGGGCAGAAATGATGAGTATGGTAGACCTCAAGTAACAACTTGGAACACATTTGCCTGGGGCCTGCTCACTGCGCTGAGTCACTTATGTTACACGCTGATATTCTGCTTGACATTCGATTTGATAAGTGAACAGAAAATCTGTATCCCTTTGGGTTATAAGTAAATGTCCTTTCTAGAATGGTATGCCATTAATTGTACAGTCCTTGACACATTTTCTGTATAGTCTTTATGTGTATTTGGTTCAAAATTAAAGATAAAACCTTACTGATACATAAACACCAGTTATCATTTGACTTCTGGAGCTATGACAGCTGAGAAAGACCACCAAACGGAGTGCATCTTCAGACTAACCCATAACCCCCTACCCACACCAGACAAATCCTCACCCATGTTTTAGAAAGAAGAGTTCTTTCTTAGCTAGGTATTGATGGGAGTGGATTCCAGCTGCATACCTGGACCCAAAACATGTAGTTGCTTACTCAGTTGTCTCTTCTTAATTCTTCTTTCATCTGCCTCAAACCCTGAGGGGAGAGTCATGAAAGAAAAACATCTTTATCATCATATGTTTCCATGGGTTTCAAACACACCAGTAGGAAGCAATAGTGTCATTCATCAAAGTGGTTCACTTGTTCCCATGTCCCGAGAGGAATAAAATTAAGGAAACCAGCATCTTCTTCATGACTTCCACCTAGGAAAACGTGGAAGTTGTTTAATAAAGGTTTCTTAACAAACAATAGGAATTTCTAATCAGAGCCATGAAGGAATGAAAGGAAAAGGGACACCATAAATTGACTTTCTATAGTTGTTCTTGTATACTTCATGTCTGTTTTCCAGACTCTGCAAGGGTGTAAGATTGGACCAGATAGGACACAGATGAAGACAAGGGTTTGAGGGAATAAACAAAGAGACCTTGGCCCCATTGGGAGCGGAGGTGACTGTGTTCTGGACGTTTGTCCTTGTGGAGTGTTTTAAGAATTCACAGCCAACAATTCTCAAATCCCTATCTGAGGATGAAATTTCCCTGACGGTGCAAAAATGAGGCCACTGATGGCCTCCCTGAGGAGGTATTTTTGAAAAGTAAGCACTTCCCTTCTGCAGTCACCCCCTCAGAGAGCTAGCTTTCCTGAACAGGCTCCAAACTGTCCAGAGACTCTGTGTCCCTGGGTTCTGAGCAGAGCAACAATAAGGAAAAAATTCAAGGAGATTCCTTAAAAAGAAATAAAACCAAACAACCTAAAGGATGTAAAGTGGAGGATACGGAAGGACAGTGATAGCTCCCAAGACCTTGAAACCAGTTAGTGAAGGTCAGAACCACACTCGTGTGACATAGTTCTCAGGTGACTCTTCAGGGAAGGAGTCCAATTAGTGGCATTTCCACATAAGCCCTGAGTTGTCCATATGGTACTATTGATCTGTGGTTGTGTGATGGATGGATCTCACGGAAACAAAACCTTGATGCAATTACATAAAGAGAAGTAAGAATGTGTTTCCTGTTCTGGAAAGTTCTTTTTACTTGCAAGACAGAAAGAGCCTTCCATGAGGCCTCCATCCTTCCCTGAAGTTATTAACAGTTAATGGTTGCTGGGGGAAGGGAGGCAATTTCTTGGGTGATGTAGCCACTAATAAGTTGCCCATAGTAATAACCCTCCACCCATGCTCATGCAAGCAACCGTGATTAATTAAAAGCAGAATGACTAATTGGGAAGGAAAAGGGGTTTAGTGGGAGGGGGAGAGAGGATAAGAGAATGTAACGGGAGGAGATTAAGATCAAAATACATGATATGCACGTATAAAATTGCCAAGTATAATTAATCATTGAGAGAGACCTCTTCCAGCTCCGCCATCTCTACCCTGATGTCTGGAATGATCATTGGTTTCTGACACCCTGAAGCACTATAGGACTGGGGAAAGAGGCAGGGAAGTCAGATGAAACCAGTTTCAAGGCCCTCTTGCACCATTTACTGATTACTTTGTCTCAGAAAAACTCTTTGGCTTCTCTGAGCCTAGGTTTCCTAACCTGTAAAGTGAGCCCTTTAGAGTCTGTCAGCCAACATATTGCTGTGGGATTACCTCAGCAAAGGTCTAGAGCCCATGGTCATCCCTAGTTTGGGTCATTTTGCGCCAGGCAATATTAATCACTGATAACCCTTTTTTCAAAAAAAGAAAAAAACTAAGAATCTGCTAACAATCTGCCCACCTTACAAACTCTCCATTCTCTTGGGGGGAAAAGAGTCTGAATGAGCAGCTCTCCAGACCCTACATCCATCCACTCTCAGAACCCCATGGTTACCTTTCATCTCATTCCAATCTGCAAGGCCCTTTGCCCAGGAGAGAAAAACTTGTCCTGAAAGATGTTGTTTTAAAGGTTGAACTTTGCACTCTCAGCAGTCTTGCCTGGACAGGGAACTATCTGTTTGACAGAAGTCCCTGCAGTTTCACCATCCAAATAAACATGGCGTTCAAGGTCACCCCCTCAGAGGAGGGGGTCTAGAGAACCTCAAAAACAAAGCAGTTGACTCCCAACACAGTTTCAGAGTTTCCCCCTAAAGCTTCTGCATTTAAAATGTCCCATTTGTTTAAGAGGAAAACTTAACTTAGGCTCCAATAGTCTTTTCATATCCTTCTCAACAGAAGCAAATGCAAGTTCAATACTGTATCCCGAGCTCAGGGCTTATCAAGAGCTTATCAAGCCTGCAGGAGAGGAAGGGCCCAGTATCATGCAGTAAATGTCTAAGATTATTCTGAAATACAACTCAGAATCCAAAACCTAGGAATTAAGATTCCCTCACGTTACAGTCATTATGTCTAGGTTGCTGTTATGTTTGGGTATGAAATGACCTTGCCAAAGGCTCACATGTGAAAGGCATGGTCCCCAATGTAGTTCTGTTCAGTGGTGAAACTAAGAGAAGAAGTGGTTGGATCATGAGGACTCTTACATCATTGATAGATGCATAATTTGATGGGCTAGTGGAAGATGATAGAAACATAAAAAAATCAGACATAGTGCAAGGGGAGTGGGTCCTTGGGAGCATGTTCCAACCTCCCCCTCCTTTCTTTGCTTTCTGGATGCCCTGAGGCAAGCGGCTTCCTCTTGCTGCCACGTTCTACTTCAGCACAGACCTAAGAGCAGTGGATCCAGCCATGCACTGCCAGAAACCTCTGAAACCATGAGCCAAAATAAGTCTTTTCTTCTTTTTATTTTCTCAGGTGAAAATCTGACTAACACAGTGCTTCAAACGTAATGAAGCCACGTAGTTGATGTAGGAATAGACCCAAGTGTCCTCATCTGTCACTCCTTCCTATGTGCCCTGTAACTTAATACTAATACATTATTATTAACTAAAGATGATAATTTATATTAGGGTTTACACTTGCATTGTACAATTCTATGGATTTAGACAGGTAGCTCTCATGTACACATCATAATAAAATATACCAAATATCATTTAACTATCCTAAAAAAAAAATCCCTGTGTTTCATCTGTTTATCCCTTGCTCTCATTTCCTAGCCTCCAACCTTTGGCAAATACCAAACCTTTTAGACTATCTCCACAATTGTGTCTTTTTAAAAAAATTTTTTAATATATATTTATTGTCCATAATGAGTTACATTATTTAGTGGGCAAACAATGAGTTGTTATCCCCAATTCCCCAATGCCTCCCCTCCCCATCCCCAATCAGCTGGATATCCTCCTCTGTGGGTCGTCTGGATCAGTCCTTGTGGCAGGGGACCATGGATAGCCTAGTACTCAGCCCGGTTCTCCTGGCCCAAGTGTGTTGTTACTGAGGGATGCCGTGCCTCTGGATAGTCTCCCCCACCACGGCTCTCACACAGTTGTGTCTTTTCCAGAATGTTCTATGGCTGGAGTCATACAGGGGGTAGTCCTTTTTTTTAAGATTGCCCTTTTTATCTAGCAATATGTATTTAAGACTCCTCCATTATTTTTTCATGGCTTGATAGATCTTTTTATCTTCTTCACTGAACAGTATTCCATTGCATGAATATATCATAGTTTATTTATCTATGTACCTACTGAAGGCATATATGGTCTTCCAGTTTAGGTAACTATGGATATGGCAGCTATAAACATTACTACAAGGGCTTTATTAATGGGCCTATTGTTAACTCTTGTGAATAAGTCACAAGATGTTTCACTGAGAGGTCATATGATGAGTATGCTTCAGTGTGGAAGGAATGGTGAAACTGTCTCCCAAAGTGGCTCTGCCATTATGCATTCCCGCCAGAAGTAAATGAGAGCTCCTCTTGCTTCACACCCTCATTGGCACCTGGTATTATCAGGGTTGGGTTTTGGTTATTCTCATAGAAGTATGACAGCATGTCACTATTTATTATTCTATTTTGCATATCTCAGATGCTATATGGCATGGGGCATTTGAGTGTGTATGTGTCTATTTTTCATCTATTTATTCTCTTTGGTGAAGTTTCTGTTGTTCAGATTTCACCCACTTTTAAGTTAGGCTTTTTTGTTTGGTAGTCTCAAGTCCAGGCTGATCTGGAACTCACTCTGTAGCCAAGGTTGGCCTCAAAGTCACAGTGGTTTTTTTCTCCCTCAGCCTCCCAAGTGCTGGGATTAAAGGTGTCAGCCACCAAACCAGTCTGGGTTTTATTTTCTTGCTGTTGACTTTTAAGATTTCTTTGTGTCTTATGGCTATAATAATTTTTAGATGTTTTGGAATTATTTCTCCAACTATATGGCATTTTTTTATTCTCCTAGGCAAAACTTTTAATTTTAATGAAGTTCAGCTTATCAATTTTTCAGTCATGAATTTTGTGTCACTTCTACAGTGTCATTGCCATACTCTTGGCCACTTGAGTTTTATTGCACATTATCTTACCGAAGTTTTACAAAAACTTTGAGTTGTGTATTTAGATCTATGATCCAGCTTGAGATCGTTCTTAAGTGCAGTGCAAGATCATTTTTGCGTGTGCGTGCTCTATTATTTCACCACTTGTTGAAGAAATCGCCATTTCTCCAGTGAATTGCCTTTGCTCTTTGGTCAGAAATCAGCTGACTGTAAGTGTGTACTATTCCTGAGTTCTCTGTTCTGTCAACCTGTTTTCATACTCGTTAGTTAATACCACACTACTGATTACTGAAGCCTTCTAGAAAGTCTTGGGTGAGATCAGTCTCCAACTTTGTTCTTCAATAACATATTGGCTATATGGCAGGCACTTCGTGCTGGTCCATATAACCTTTCCAGTCCGTTTTTCAATCCTCTTCAAACAACATGTTGGGATTCTGATTGGGGTTGTGTTGAATCAATGGATCAAGCAAGCATGACACTGGGTTTAATTTCTTACCCATGAATATGGGATATTGCTTCATTAATTTAGCTTCCCTTGAATTTCTTTCATCAGAATTTTATGGTTTTTCTTGCATAATTCTTGCACAGATATTGTTAGATCTATTTAAGTAAATACTTGAAGGTTTAATTTTCTGGTGCTAATGTAAATTATGTTACACTTTTATTCAAAATTCCAATTGTTCATTAATAATACACAGGCAAGCAATTGATTTTTTTAAAAAATATTTTATTCATTTATTTGCAAGGAAAGAGACAGAGAGAGAGAGAAAATGAGTGCCAGCCACTGCAAATGAACTCCAGATGAATGCACCACTTTGTGTATCTGAAAGAGAGAGAGAGAGAGAGAGAGAGAAGAGAGAGAGTCAGAGATGAAGGCAGGAGAATCAGAAGTTCAAGGTCATCTTCAGCCACTCTGCTAGTTTGAATGTATGACCCTCAATAGTCTCGGGTGATTCATTAAAGCTTGTCTCCAGCTGCCTGGCTATAGGAGGTGTGAGGGTGGGGGAGTGGATCCTGGGATCCAGCTCTAAATTGTGTTTGGGAGGAGATCTTATTTCCAGCCTATGGGTATGCAGAGCAGTTCCTGCTGCTTGCTGCCAGTTTTGTGTTTGTTGCTTTTGGGGTTTGCTGGCTGGTGGTGGTCTCTGCTTGGATGTATGGAAACAGCTTCTTCTACCATTTGATGGAACTTCCCCTGGATCTGTAAGCTTGAAATAAATTCCTTCCTCCCCTAAACTATTCCTGGTTTGATGTTTACCCCAGCAATGTGGAAACTGACTGAAACAGCCACAAAGCAAGTTTGAGCGCACACTGGGAAATTGATGAGACATCATAATGATGAGATACGATCTCAAAAAAAGTATCTTCCCTTTAAAAACAATAAAAAATTTAACTTTCATTAATATGGTAAAAGTAATTAAAATTTCATGCTCAAAAATGAAATATCACATACCCACAGACAACAATCAAAAACTCAGCAGTTCCATATTAGAGGATGTTAGTATTCTCAGGTTTTAGTGGAAATGATTATGGAGTCTAAATGTAAAATGTCCCCCATAGACTCGTGGGTCTGAATACTTGGTCCCCAGTTGGTGGTACTGCTTGGCAAGTTTGTGGAGCCTTGAGGAGGTGGAACCTTGCTGGAGGAAGCATGTCCCTAGGGGCGGGTCCTGAGGTGTCATAGCTCAGCCCTGCTTGGCGCACTTGAGCTTTTCTCCTTCCTCCCTGCTATTGTAATGATGCAATGCAAGCTCTCTGCTCCTGCCATGCTTTTCCCACCATGATGGAAACTTCCCCTGGAAACTGTAAGCTAAAATAAACCCTTTCCTTCCACAAGCTGCCGGTGTTCAGGTATGTCGCAGCAATGAGAAAGTAACTGCTATATATGAAGCAAGATCTGGCATAGGCAATGGCATCATTTAATTTAACCCAAGATTCTGACTCTCTCTTCTCTCTCTCTCTCTCTCTCTCTCTCTCATTCTCTCTTCTCTAGTTATTTCACAACTTTCATAATAAACTTCTTCCTCTACATAAAGATTCCAACTAACCTTCTGTGTCCTTCAACACCACACGCCCATTGCTATGCTAGTGAATTGCACAAGTGTTCTCTTCCAAAAGTGTAACTACTAATAGAGACACTTTGATGCCAAGGTGGTACAAAAGATGGAATTGGGGCTGGAGCTTGCCTTAACCCAGTGCCTAAGGACCTGGGTTTGATTCCCCAGTGCCCACATAAGCCAGATGCACCAAGTGACATATGCATCTGGAATTTATTTGCAGTGGCAAAAGGCCCTGGCATGCCTATACTCCTGTCTGTCTATCTATCTATCTCTCTATCTGCTTGCAAATAAATAAAATATTTTTAAAGTTGGAATGGGTGATAAATAGCACAGGTGAAAACATGATGTCTATCACTGGGAAGGTAGCTACTCTTGAAATCAAGAGGAGGAGAGTATATTGTGACTTCCTCAAAGGGGGATAGACGTGGCGAGTCCTACCAATCAGCTCAGATAATGTGTTTGCACATATCAAAGCAAAGGAGATGAGGAAATGACAAGCTGTCATTATATTTACAACCTGTACTTACAGTGTCACATTCAAAAGGAGTCCTCGGACAGGTTTCCAAGGGATGGCAGCCAGCTGGCACACTGCTAATAGAACATTAATGTCATGGCATCTAACAGTCTTGTGTCCTGGTCATGTACACATGCCCTCCACCTTAAAGGGTGGCCATGCAGAAGACAGGAACAGGGCAGAGGGAATTATAATGTGTTTTTAAATCATATTCCATTTTTGTTTGTTTTTTGACACAGAGTCTTGCTATATAATCCAGGCTGGTTTGGAACTAGCAATCCTCCAGCGCCAGCCTCTTAGGTGCTGGCCTTATTGTATGCACCTCTATTTCCTCTGATAATACGTTATGAAAATTAAAGTATAATTGAAATTCTAATCAAAGACAGTAGCAGGCTCCACCAACTTTCCAAAAGGCCTGCTAAAAATATGCGAAGTTCAACCGCAGTTCAAATCTCAGAATTATTTTTTTATTTCCTAGCTTAGGCCTATCAGAACTACCAAAAAGTCTTGAGTTGTTTTGCTAAAGACAGTCTCATCTATGCAAATGGACTGGCATGTTCTCACCTCACGGGATGAAGATGAAGTGAAAGAAACTTGACAGATATTCCACTGCCATTTCACTCGAGGCTAAGAGCCCAGGACATGCCATCCACTGAATTTGAATTTGAATTTAAACTTTCTAGCTTCATGAAAACCTCTTCCCATTTCAGTTTCTTAATCTTTAAATCAGACTATGGAGATTAAATGATTTTATATATTTATATATCTGACATGACCCACTATCTCATACTGCCTGAATAGGGTCAGTTCAATAATTGTTTTCTGCCTCCCCATCTACCCCCATGTAGTATTACTATGAACTACGGGTAATTTGATGATCAGACTTACACCACAGCTGAACCATGACCACTTTCCACTGATCTATAGACACATCAAAAGTATAACATTGCCGTCCTTAGGAATAGGGAGTTACTATCTATTTTTGGTGGACAACCAAGAGCAATGGCAATAGCCTATGTTGTTTGTGGGGACATCTCAGCGACCTTCCTAATCAATCACCCATAGGGAGAAACTCTACCCCTGGCACTGGGGTTTTCATGTAATAACCCATGGCTTTTGGAAGCAGCATTATCCACCCACCTATGCAAGGTACCTATATTCAAACTCTTTAAAAATATTTTTTATTTATTTGCAAGGGAGAAGTAGAGATAGCAGTGGTAAAAAGGTTGAAATGGGATGGAGGAATGGACACTGAAGAGAGGAGAGGAGGGGTGAGGGAGAGAACTCACCAAAACTAAGGATGTATGAAAAAACTCAATGGAAACCTCCTACTCTGTAAACTTATTAAAATGTCATTTTAAAAAGAATTTTGAAGCTAGGGAAAATGCTCAAAGGTGCTTGCTTGCAAAGCTTATTAGCCTAGGCTTGATTCCCCAGTTCCTACATAAAGCAGGTACACAAAGTTACACATGCATCTGACTTTGTTTGTGGCAAGAGTCCTTACAAATACCTTCATGTATTTTACTATCCTATCCCTTCACTTCTCATGGTCCCTTCCTGCCCCCTACAGATACTCACTCCATCTGAAACACAAATCTAAAAGTTCAAAGCTAGGATCACATACAAGAGGAAACATGCATTCATTATACACATGGATGAAATTGTAAAAGAATAAATAAAACATCTTAAATACTAATGTATTGGTTGAAGAGAGGCAAGAATTTAATTTGGAAATCAAATGCCTTCAACACAGGTAATTCAGAGACAAGCTGAAATTACCTTGACTTCTTTGACAAGACATTTTATTGCTCCCTGCCTCATTTAGTGGGTAATTCAGTGTTCTACCTGTGCAAAAATCTCAGGAGCTTTGGTTTCAAATCTGTTTCTGCAGCACATCCAAGTTCATTTGAGGTCCATGTCCTCTTCTCCTCAACCTTCCTTTAATAAAACTTACCCAAACCCTACCCTCTCTTTTAGAATTCTATTTTTTAAGCTCATGTAAACCACTGAGTGTGAGGCAGACTTTCCTGAAGATTTGGGCATGCAGAGATGTATGATAACAAAGACAGCTGAACATACGCTATTGAGCATCCATAACTTAAAATCATCTTGCGGCTCACCTTATTTACTCCAAAGCATCCTCCCTTCCTCCTAGAAAACAAAACTCTCTCAAGCATCTCCTAGCCTTTTTTTTTACAAAGATTTCATTCCCTACCTGGAAGCTGAGCCTTCCTGGGCAGGAAGATGCCCTCAGGTGCTCTACCTTTCATTTGGAGTCCCAGGAGGAGATACTAACTATTCCTTCTCTGAATTGTCCACCTCTGCCAGTCTCTGTAATAAGAGAAAGAAATGTAGAGCTTGTTCTCCAGCTAATCTATGCTATTCTCCTTCACCTGACTATTGAAACCATTTTTAAATGAAAATATTTATTTTGAGCACTTTATGTTTATAAAATAAACTGACCAAATTTCCATACTCCCTACCCTCATCTATAGTCAAACGTTTCCCTTTTCTGAGACCTTGAACCTCCTGTCTCTGCCCCCTAATTACTTTCAGGTATATACCATTGCACCCATCTTGCTCTATGTGGGTGCTGGGGATACAAACTCAGGTCCTCAGGCTTGGCAGCAAGCACTACCCACTAAAGCCATGCTCCCAGTCTCAACAATATTGTTTTAAAGTCATTCCATGTATTTTCCTAACCTAGTAGCTCATTTTGTCCTTACCCTGAATATTTCATTACCGAGAAACATAAGAGTATCCATTCACCTCCTGAAGGACATCTTGATTGCTTTCAATCTGGGGCATGTATGAATGTGGTGATTATAAGCATTCACATTCCCATGGACATAGGATTTCAAATCATTTGGGTAAAGAAATACCATGGAGCATCATGTATGGAGGTCTTGGTTGTGGAAGAAACCACCAGACCATCTTCCAAATGGTTGTGCCATTCTGCACTCCCATGAACAGCAGTGAATGGGGGCTCTCCTTGCTTCACGTCCCTGCTGTTGTTTTGGGGTTTTGCTATTCTAACACATGTGTGTTGTCAAGCTAAATTTCAAATAACTTCTATCTTGTCTGGTTATACCAAAAGATGGTTCATGGTAGTGAGGAACAGCATTTATTCTTGACTTGGCAAAAGACTACAAGTTAAAATGAGAGCTGTGTTTTCCCATATAATAAAAATTTGTTTTTTTCTACTACACAAAATTTATACTTAAATGTGAGTACAATCCTGTAGAACACAGTCAAGGTTAATTAGGTACAGAATTTTTTTTTAAATCCTTTCCATCCAAGATGTTTCTTTTCAGGCTTTATAAATTTAACCAAAAATAAAATAAATCAGTTTTTTTAATCACCAAATTCCAATTGCACACAGAAAGACTTACTCTGTATAGTAATGCTTCCATGTCCAGAGATACTGAGGTAAGATAAAAACTTCATTTTATAATCCTAACAAATCTCTGTAACTCATATTTATATCTTTTCAGAAAGGAGTTTCTATTACACAGTGTCTCCAAAATTAAACTTCCAGATTAAACCTGGCCATGATCCACTCCATGTCTACCAATAAAAAAGAGAAATCTTCAGTGATTTATCTTGTGGAATGTAATCTCACTTGTTTATTGATTTTTGAAGAGTCATTGCCTCATCCCTGGAGGTCAGAGGTCACACCCGCTGAGGAACACAGTGGCGTATGGGTGCTCAAACTTTTATTTGCCCTTTGAAAATATTACAAAACAGTAAGATGAATGAGGGGATCCAACAAGCTACTTTTTAGTGAAATTGAAAGACAAGAGAAGCTGAAAACTCCACATGAAGTAATTCATGGGAAATTGTGAGTAAGGACAATAAGTGTGATGAAATCCTGACAGTAGAAAAAATTAAAAACAAATATGCAACAAATATGTCTAATACAGGGCCCTAAAAGAGATAAATAAAAATAGTTTTTAATTCACTGTGAAATTTTTACAAAATAGATAAAAGTGTAACCTAGCTTGTATTATACTTCTTCTGGCTATGCAAATACATTACAGCACCATATAAGATACAAAAATCACCAATGTAAAAACAAAAATATCTGTTAGAAAAAAACAATTTTCAAATTGAATTTCAAAATTCAAATATGTTCAAGTATATCACAGAAAAGAGCTTATCATGATAAAAAGAATTCCTAGAACTGGAGAGAAATGAAACAATCACCCAAAAGTTACATAGGTAAAGGACACAAATTGTTCAGAAAAAGCCCTTAAACTTGAGAATTTATTATAGTCAAGACTATACACTTTGCTATTAATTGGAAAGAATTGCAATATTTGGCAATATTTATCTAAATTACACATGCATTTCACTCTAGCCAAGCAATTCTCACGAGCCTTTGTGGATACATCTGCACATATGGCCAGGGATTTCTATGCAAAGTTATCTATTGCAGCAATGCCTGTATGAGAACATGTTTGGAAAGAGCTCGTGCCTTCATCAATAGGGAACTGATAGCATCAATCATGAAAAACTTGTTTGCCAGCTAGAAAAAGAATGAAGTCCTTTGTGTATTCATACGAAAAGGTCTTTCAGATTAAGTGAAAAAGAACAAGATATGAACCATGTATATGATAAGTGCTTTTCATATGAGAAAAGAAGGGAAAGAAGGATTCCATGAGCTCTCATTTGCAGACGAGGCGCAGAAATGTTATATACACACTAAGGAAAGCTCATACCCGTAAAGGTCAGGGAAACAGCAAGGCAGCCAGGGCCGGGGTGGCTAGGGTGGAAAGACAAGGGGGAGATCAGCAAGACGAAAGGTGACCGCATCATATGGTGTCATGCAGGACCTCGAGAGTAAACTGGGACTCCATTAGAAGATTTGAAGAAAGGATGACATCACCTCACTTGTGTGTTAAAAGTGTTGGTGAGGTCAGGAGCAGCAGCAGGGAACTCAGTCAGGGCTCTTCCCCGTCAGTGAGGGTGGCTTGGGGGAACCTGGATGGAATCAGGGAGAGGGGTAAGGAGAGGGGTCTGCATGGATTTTGTGAGCTGTACAGGATTGAACATGCAATGTGTCATGGTTTGACCCAGGTACCCCCCACAAACAAATGAATGTGTTCTGAATGATCGATTCTCAGCTGATGGCAGTTTGGGTTTTACAACCTCGCTCGTCGGGGTCGGGCTTATGGGGGTTATAAGCCAGCTTCCCCTTGCCAGTATTTGGCACACCTTCCTGCTGCCATTTCCAGTGCTGTGGCAGAGGTGATGTTCACCCCTCTGCTCATGCCATCATTTTCCTGCCAGGATGGAGTCTCCCCTCAAGTCCATAAGCCTAATATACCCATTCCTCCACAAGCTGCTTTTGTTTGGGTTCTTTCTGCACAGCAACTAGGAAGCTGACTGCAACACAGTGTGAAAGAGGAGGCTTATAAATGATTCTCTACACTAACGCTGGCCTCTCCCCTTCCCACTCACCGATCACCCCTTCTCCCTGTATCTATGTGTACACAAGTCCATGTCCTTCCCTTTGCAGCAGATCTGAAGATGGGTGAGCCTCCAGTGTGTGTGTGTGTGTGTGTGTGTGTGTGTGTGTGTTTCATTTCCTCTTTCTATTTTCTCTTCATCCTTATTGTGATTCTTTTTATTTTCCTCTGAATGTGGGTGAGCACAGTTGAACTTCAGAACAACCCCCTACATCAGAGACCGACTGATGCAAAAGGCCAGGGCCGCCTGACTCCATCATGCCTTAACCGTTTATTTAATGTCCGCTTTGTAGTAGGAAAGTGACATTCAACAATATGCAGCATTTTTCTTTAAAGAATTTATGGTCATAGAGGCAATAAACACATACACAAAACAGAATTCAGCCTAGTAGATGAACTATTATTATAAGTTAATCATGAAAGTATGTAGAGAGAGGACCAAATTCCGTTTTTGAGATCCAGCCCATGTGAAAAGCACACTTGAAACAAGAGACTATAAAGCCGCTCAAGGGGCTGGGAGATGTCTCTTCAGTTAAAGACACTGGCTTCTCAAGCTTTCCAACCCAAGTTTGATCCCCAGCACCATGTAAAGATAGACACAAAGTGGTTCAAAGTGTCTGTCATCCTAACATACTTCCAGCAATGGGATGCAGGAGCCAGAAAAATTCTGAAGCTCACAGGCCAGCCAGACTAGCCTTCCCAGCAGTAAAACAGTGTCAAGAGAAAGCCTGCCTCAAAGAAGTAAGGAGAGGACTAACACCCTTAGGTTGTCCACTGACCCGCACATGCATACCATGGCATGTATGCATCCATACACGCATTCATGCATGCATGCATGCATGCATACATACATGCACAGACACACACAGTAAAAATTTTATAAAGAAATCTCAAAAACAGTGAACCCCATCTTTGGTTGGTAGCAGAGGTTTTGAAATCACAGATTAACTCTAAGACTATGTCCTTCAAAGAATTTACTAGTAAGAAAGCAGAGGCCAAAATTCAGACTGAGTCAAGTGTTGGGACAGAAACACCTGTTACTCCATCTGCTCCTCTCCAGCCTCTCCTCCTGACTGTTCAGTGAACTAACCATCGCTAACCATCCCGATCCTTTGCCTTCACCTTGAATCCAGCTACCTCAGCAATGAATGTCCTTTAAGGCTTTTAATGAAGCTGGGGTACCAGTCTCAACAGAATTTAAACCTTTAAATTCTGACCTCAAATTGAACTCCAAATCTCTACAAAATAATTTTCAGAACACAAAGGAAAAATTAAAAAGGAATTTAAAGGAGTTATTTTGGTCCTCATGATACAAGACTCTTAGTTAGACCAATTTTTTTAATGCAATAGTCAGTCCAATAAATATTCAAAATTGTCCTGAGGAAGTAGATTGAGGGACTGGGAAGATGGCTCAGTGATTAAAGGAACTTTCTTGCAAAGTCTGTCTGCATTTGGTTCAAGTCCAAGCCACTCATTAAGCCAGACACAGAAATTGGCACAAGTATCTGGTGTTTGCAGTGAAAAGAGGCTCTCAACCCACACAGAAACATGTAAATAAATAAAATGTTTTAGCAGATAGTTTGAGACCTACACCCACTATAATCTCACCAATTTAACAATGCTTATCTCTTTTAACCTATGATGATCTCACTCTCCTTTGGGGATTCTTTTTATTTTTCAGAAGCCAGTGAGAACCAGGGTCAACCCAATTCCACCAACACGACCAGAACTGACAGCTGACTTCCTGGCAGGAGATGAACTACCCCTAACACAGCAGCTAGGGCCCAGGAGAAACCACAGAGGAAGTGGAGAGATGAGCAATTGTGCTGTTCCCATAGAGAGCCTGACAACCTGTGCCAGGGTAATGGAGACAGAGACTGAGGATACTCAAAATGTACCAAAGCAGAAATCAACACTAAGGCAGACTTAAAACTCACCCACCATAGCTCAGGGAACTTTGAGAAAGAGGGAGTGGAAAGACTGTTAGAGCCCTGGAAGGGGAATATCCAGAGGCATTGCCCTCCTCCCCCCTACTAACTGCTGCTACCACAACTCATAGTTGTCCATTTCATGGAACATTCTAGCAATCCCACCGAGAAGTGCTCACAGTGGAATGGGGGCAGGGAGAAGTGAAACAGTGGTTACCAACACATGAATTGTACATAGAAAGCTTCTACTTATTAAAAATAAGTCAAAAATATAAATAAATAAATAAGTCCACTGGCATGGTGGTGCATGCCTTTAATCCCAGCACTCAGGAGGCAGAGTTAGGAGGATTACCATGAGTTCAAGGCCACCTGAGGATACATAGTGAATTCCAGGTCAGCCTGGCCTACGGTGACACCCTACCTCAAAATAAATAAATAAATAAATAATCTCTTTAAAAGTAGATTGAAAGATTCTACTAAAGATTTTGAAGATCTTTCCAAGCATGCCTCCAATAATAGAATAAATAGAGCTGGAAAAATTGAAAATTGATTGTTGTGACTATAGATTTTCCAGTTTTAGAGGAATCTGCTTTGAACCCTCCTATCTGTTCAGAGGATATGGCCAGTAAGGCCAGAATGAATTGTCTTTGTGAGCCCATGCTACTAATGAGTGACTTATTCAAGATACATAAACCAGAATGGGGCTTGAGTCCTTTGACAAAGTGACAATGTTCAGTAGGACATTTTGAAAGAACACTAGAACAAAACAGAAAATGGGGCTGGAGAGGAGACTCAGAAGTTAAAG
>PVHP010026673.1:6740-24563 GCA_004024765.1 Zapus hudsonius | reverse complement strand
CTGACAATGAAACTGATCTGTAGATGAATGGTGGTCATACTTGCATAGTAGTGCGGTTATTGAAAATGCCACCAGATTGATCTTAAATTGTCAGCATGGGGCTGGAAAGACAGCTCAGCTGTTAGAAGGACTAGCTTCCGAAGCCTGATGACAGAGGTACGATTCCCTAGAACCAGTGTAAAGCCACATGTGTCTGGGGGTTCTTTTGCCTTGTCAGGAGGCCCTTCCTCTCCTTCAAAAAATAAATGTCAACATTTTAAAATAGTGTTTAAATTTTAAAAACTGATTTTAAGTTATATATTTTCCTAAAATGTTTAACAAATAATGGATCACATATTTTGACACTATGTGTTTTTAAGCTCTGTTAGAATTTTTCCACAATGATTTCTTTAGGCGTCATCTTAGAGGTATTAATTTAAAACTAACCATTAATGCAACCATTAAAAACCTAAAAAAAAATTTGAGATAGTTAATTGGAGATGTAATTAGACCTGCCAGCTTACTAATGTTGCCAGTTATGAGAGTAATGCTTCAAATAAAGACATTTAGCACTAAACTGAATTCTAAACAACAAGAACACTTCTAACAACGTCTAAATCAAAAGTCAAGCCTCTATAGAGTTACAAATTTTTTTTTAAAATACATGGAGCCTGTGCAGACCCCATGCCTTCTCGAATTATCACTCTACATTGGTTTGCATTCGCATTTGCATTTGGACAGCAGGTGACTTAGTCAGCTGGTGAGGCAACAATTTAAAATGACATGGGATGGGTAACTGCAAATTAATTTGAAGTCAACGAAAGCTATAAAAGGGACCAATGCCATTATTCTTCATCTTTCCAGTCACGGTGAGCTTATTTTTCCCAGCCACATAGTGATCATTGCTTTTTCAAAAGATTGGCTTCATTAAAACTTTCATTGTTAACAAATAATAATTACCCCACTCAATTCACATTTCTCTATGGGGTTTAGGCATGTTGTTATTTTCGCCTTTTCTGATTGATTCTTTTATTTTTAAATTCACAGGGATTTGTTTTTCAGGAAAGAGATTCACAAGGTTTTTTTTATTTGCTTCTGGTACTCAGTGTCTTAAGAATTGTTTCATTTAATCACAATATCAATGAGACTGCCCAAGGGATTATTTAAGAAACATTTACTGGGCTGGAGAGATGGCTCAGCAGTTAATGCACTTGCCTCCAGTGCCTAAGGCCTTGGGTTCAGTTCCTCAGTACCCATATAAGCCAGACCCACTAGATGGTGGCCCTGGTGCTCTCAATCTCCCTTTCTCTCTTGCTGTATCTCTCTGCTTGAAAATGAATAAATAAAATATTTTTAAAAAGAAACATTTACTTTATTCTAAGCTAATTATAATTTCCCACTGACATGTGGGATACAGTGTATTTCAGAATCTGGAAGAACAGACAAGGCTCCTGGATCATCAGCTGTCGGCTCCATTTGCTTTCTGAGAAGCTCACAGAGCAGCATGTCTTGCTAGCTGTGTAACAGAAGCACGTGCTGTGATTCAGTTTGAAGCTGTGACTCACCTTGAACTAATTGTTCAAAGAACCGATGACATATACCAAGAATCATGCTCCCTTAAATATTTTAATTATGTCTTTATTATCCATAATCAAATACACTGAGTGTATGGCCATACCACCCTGAATGAGCCCGATCTCATCTGATTCATTCAAATATTTAAATTAACTTTGTCATGTCTGTGAGTTCCTTAGTGTTTCCTGAGGCAGTTTACTGAAAAGTTTACAAACTGTGATTTTAGACATTTCTTTTAAAATCCTCATGTGTGAAGCTTTTTCAAACATTAAAGAAATATCCTCAGTTCCCAAGGCAACCATGGAGTAAATATTTAATTTTCACAAACTCTTGCTATTTATTTTCAAAAAGTAAAAGTAAACACTCTAATATTGAAAGTGACTCTCTACCTCATCATAAATATTATGACTGTTTGTATCCCCACCATGTCCGGGAGACACAGATGCGACTTCTGTGATTAATGTCACCACTCCCTCACCCGTATAATTCTCACTGAGCACATACAAGTGATGGTCCAGGTGTGAACATAAATATTCTCTATAGGAAATTTATGTGATTAAAAATATTCACATAAGCAGGACACGGTGGCACATGTGTTTAATCCCAGCACTCCAGAGGCAGAGGTAGGAGGATCACCATGAGTTCAAGGCCACCCAGGGACATGCATCTCAGGACAGTTTCAACTAGAGCAAGACCCTACCTCAAATATACATTCATATAAATGCTATATTTTCATAATTATTCATATGGCTTAAAGTAATTCAGATCAAGAATTTTTTTCTTAAATCATCTCTTTGTCTTAATTTTTTATTATATTTAAAAAAAATTTTATAGCTTCTATAGCAATATATGAACAATAACATCAAAGACAAAGTAATGTTTATAGAAATCTTCTCCGAGTTGGCATCTTATTTTCTTTCATCTAGAATTCACAAATTCCTAAATAATAGTGGTTCTTAATTTGTAGTTTTCTTTCAATATTAGCACATATTAATATGCATTTTGAATTACAAGAGCCTTCCATGTCTTTTTGTAATCATAATGTAGTGTTTGTTTTTAGCTCTATAAAGAGCTTAGAAGTTGTGCATCTATTCTTCAATGAGAAGAAAAAGAAATTTCATTGACAGACTTCAATTCTTTCATATCAACTAGATAATGTAGGATGAAAACAAATTCCCTCTCTCAACTCCACAGGCATGGATCACAGACAGTTGCGTCTGCATATGGAAGGGGAACATCTGGAATGAGCACTTAATTGGTAATTTTAACAAACATCTCAAGTATGAGATTAGACTGGCATGGAAAAGAAACCTTTCTGGACCTATGTTTTTAGAGGCTCCTCCAGTCTAGAATCCCACCCTGTTCTTGTGGGGAAGATGTGAAGATTGCTTAAGGACACTGGTGGAGGAATGGGAGGAGCAGCCTTTGTGAGATGAGCATTATTTAACATTGCAAAAAGGAAATTCATCACAGTTCAGCCAACTCTTACCTGGAGCCTCATCTAAGGCGAATACAGTTATTCAGTATGCCATAAAACTGGAAGCATGTTTCTGTTACTAAGAAGTATTCATTTAAGGGTCATCTTTTTTTTTTTCTGGAATTTTCAAATAACATTCTAATTCAGGGAAAACAGGATTATTTTTATTTACCTATTCAAAGACACTTTTGTTGCTTCCAGTGTTGGTGATAATGAAGAAGCTCTACTGTCATGCACATGTGTGTCTCATTTGTGAAATTAAATGTTGCAGTTAGTTTCATGTTGCTGGGACAAACATCCAGCCTCACAGTTGATGGGAGGGCGTTTAGTTCAGGATTACAAAATCCAGGTGAAACTCATCACTGGTGGGAGAAGCAGGCTCCTTTTCATAGATCCAGGCAGAGAGACAGCCAACTGAGAGCACCATCAGCAACCATCAACAGCCAGAGCTCAAACTTCCCCCTTCAATAAATAAGGAAGAGAGAGTTTGGGGAAGACAACGTCAACCTCTGACCTTCACATGCACCTGAACACCTATGTGTGTCTGCTGTGGATATATGATGAAGTGAGCCAGCATCTTCTACCAAGATGGAGCTCCCCTGAAAATGTAAACCTGAAATAAACCCTTTATAACATAATATGCTTCTGCCCATGTGTTTGTTTCAGCAAAGAGAAGGTGATTGCAATAGGAAAATTGGTATCAGGCATGGGCTTGTTGCTGTAATAAATCTGACCATGTGGGATTTGGTCTTTTGGAATATGCTTGCAGGGTAAAAGTTGAAGCACTTGGTTGTTTGGGCTAGAAAATCCTTGTAGTGTTTTGGCAGAGCTTTATGGGTTGTTCTGGTGAGAGTTTGAAAATGTGAAATGCAGAGAGAATTATGGATGATGGCTTGGCTTAAGAACTTTTTTGGAACTGTGCTATTGGCAGAAAGACTTTCTGCATTCTTCCACCCATACCCTAAGAATTTGTGTAAAGTTATATTTAAAAGTAATGCACTGGTGTGCTTGGCTGAAATTTAACAAATACATATGTAAGATACACAGTTTATCACAGAAAAAAAAATCAAGCAAGTCGAGTTACAGGCACACAGACTGTTTGGTTTTGGGGCAACAGGAAATATATATCCTGAGGTGAGCAATGGAAGACTCAGTGAAGCTAGTTAAGAATGCAAATTCTTTTGAAAGGTGGTGGCTTGAAAGAAGATGAGTGAAGGAGTTTCTTGCTTTTCAACATCAAGCTTTATTCCCTCCCAGATTTACAAATTTTATTTGGAGTTGGTTTGGGAAGTATGAAAAATGCACGGCAGTGGACATTCAATTGCACACAATTCCAGGAAGTATTGAGATAGATGTGAATCAGGGTTGAAAATCCCTGAATGGAGGGCACTAAAGCCACTGTATGAAGCTATGCAGAGGAACTGGTTCCAGGAGCTGCTGAGACGTGGTCATGTGAAACAAGGTTGACAACCCTGTATGGAAGCCAAGTAAGGCCTCTGACGGAGCTTCGCAGATGAGCTGTGGTTTGCAGTGTAGAATCGAGGATGCTTTGAATACTCCAGGACTACAGAATCACTGCCAAAGAGAGGTTCCAGTTCAGGATGGAGCTTTCCCATGCTGTGTGCAGCCCAGCTACAAAGTCAGCTAGAACTTTGGAAGTTCAGGCTTGATGGTGCTGGCAGTTTTCTCTCTGCTATGGATGCAAGATGATGTCAGCCAGTTTCTTTTACTACAATTGAGTTATACCTTAAGCTGCTTCTGTCCAGGTGTTTTTCCCAGCCATAAGACAGATGCACAGATGTCATGTCTTTCCATCAGTAAGGACAAAGGAGAGAATGTGAAGGGACTGTGGCCAATGGGGCTAAGAGCTAACATACCAATGCCCAACCCCCCCCATGGGCATACCTCCTTCTTTGGGAACATTCCCAGTCAGCTACACCTATTGATGGTTAAGCTTTCAAACACATGAGGCAAGGTGGGACCATTTGCATTCAAACCAATAGACAGAGTTAATTTAAATTTTCTTACAATTATATATTATAGTTATATATTGTACATAAGTATGCAAATACATTAAAGTTGTTCTTTCTCGTGTCATAGTGTTGTTTTGGTGCCTCTGAAGTCTATTTGAACTTTTCCATTTGTATTACTTGTTTTGTTTTTCTGTTTGATGTGTCACCATTTTGCTGTGCTTTTCAACACATTGTTAGAAGAAGACAGAATGGTTTGAATTAAGTAAAGTGAACTGAGTAAACTAACCTTTGCTGTATGGATTTATGTATATAAATATCAAAACCAAGTGAGTTAAGTTCTTGTTATCTTTCATTGTGTTTGCTTTCTCCAGTTCATTTCTGAGTTGTCTTCCAATGATTCCAATATGAAAAGAGACCTGAAAGTAACTGCCAACAGTGAGTGCAGTCATTGGGGGAGGGACAATGCCTCTGGATACTCCTTCCCCCCTGTGGCTCTGACAATCTTTCTGCCCTCTCTTCTACAATGTACCCTGAGCTTTGGCAGGCATGTTATAAGTCTATTTTAGTGTTAAGCTCTCAGCAACTTTGGGAGTTCTGTTTTGATCCATTTTGAAAGTTCTCATCATCTCTCACCATCAGTCTGGTGCAGTGTGTGGAGTTTGCAATGAAAGCAGCACCCTTGTTTGACTCACCAGTTCTGTGGTTTCCCCTGGACCCTGGCTGATGTGTAAGAGGGGGTTCATCTCGAGTTAGGGAGTCAAATATCATTTCTTTTCATGTTGATGGATTTTGGTTGTCCCCAGTTTTCACTCTCTTCTGTAAAAGAAAAACAAAAACAGATTTTCCAATGATGAGTGAAAACAGCATATGTCAAAGAGGATGAATAGACTTTATTAGGAGAGAGTTTGATGGTAGATCACTAACCCCACTGAGGAGGGCACTCAGTGGAACAGGGGCAGGGAAGAGGGAAATGGTACCAACAAAAGATGTGTACATTAAAAGTTTCTATTTAATAAAATACAAGTGAATAAATAAAGAATAAATAGAGTCCTGGGGAAATGGAGTGGTTGAAGTGTTTATTGTATGCCTGATTAAAAAAAATAAAATTAAAAAAATCAGAAAATAAAGTAACTACATAGGAGACTTAAAAATAAAGAAACTATCCCAACTAGATGATGGAGGTTCACATTTGCATTGATTAGTCATGGGAACATGATGGATAAAAATGTTACTTCACTTTTAACTGCTTACCTCTGACTTCTCACCTGATCCTCTCAGCCCAATCAAGCCATAAGTAAAAGCAGTAAAAAAAAATCTCAAGGCTGGAGAGATGGCTCAGTGTATAACAGCACGTGTTTGCAAATACCGATGGAGTGGATTTGATTCCTTAGTACCCATGTAAAGCCAGATGTACAAAGTGGCACAAGGGCCTAGAGTATGTTTGCAGTGCCCAGAGGCCCAGGGATGCCCATCCTAAATTCCTCTCTCTCTCTCTCTGTCTGCTTCTTTCTCTGCCTCTAATAAATATATAAAATATTTTTTTAAAAATCTCAGAAGCACCTCAAATCAGTTAAGTGAGGAAACTTTCTATGCAAAACGTTTTCTAAGAAGACAAGTTATAGATGTCAGAGGTCAGTTCATAAGGATAAAAAAGCTTTATTCAAAACTAAAGTAAATATGAATAAATTATGCAGCATATCTACTCAAGTATAATAAATATTCTATGCTACTGTAAAATTTTATTATTAGAATAAACTAGGTTTTAAGTACATGATAATTTTTTCTCTATTACTTTATGAGGTAACTCAAGCCTAAAACACATAAACAGAAAAAATACCTTCTTTTTATGTCTTATACTAATTTTTGTGTTATTTCTGCTCTAATATTTATGGTTTAATCCCCAATCCTTTAAAATAGCATATTAAATTAAAACAAATCCCATATAAACAACTTGCCACCACACACAGATCAAATATTGTTTTTTTTTAAGCAGAGAATGTTTTACTTGTCAAAACAACTCCCATCTGTAAGATGAGGTCCCCTAGATTTTCAGAGCCCATCTATTCTGTATTACTACATACATCAGAGTCTTGTGAGGGTGATGCACTAGACCGTAGTTCATTTTGGTTTCAATTAAAGTGCACTTATGTGACTGTGTGCCTATATATTTATGTTTGATTGACAGAAAAAAAGTACAGATAAAAAAGGTGGGCACATTTGTCTATTCCTCTTTGCATACGTGTTCAAAATGTTGTAGTGGAGTTAATCTGTATCATTACAACATTAAAATGATGTGGCCTCCACATATACATACATAAGTACTTGATATAGTTTCTTAGTTCAATGTTAAAGAATTTTCATTTTAAATACCCATCAATTAAAAATATGTTTCAAGGTGGGTATGGTGGTGCACACCTTAAACCCAGTATTTTAGAGGCAGAGGTAGGAGGATCCAGGGGAGTTCGAGGCCACCCTGAGTCTACAGAGCGAATTCCAGTTCAGCCTGGACTAGAGTGAGACCCTACCTCGAAACACCAAATGATAAAATGTGGAAATTTGAGTAATTCTCTTATACATGTAAATATTTCAAACAGGTGAGGTGGCTCTTACCTCTAATCTCAGCACTCTGGAGACTAAGGTAGGAGAATCAGTGTGAATTCATGGCTGGCCTGAGATAACAAGCCAGTTCCAGATTGGCTTGGGCAAGCATGAGCTTCTGCCTTTGAAAAAGCAAATGTTTCACAGGTTACCATTTAATTATGTTCTGAGCGCTCAGCAAACAAGTTAGTGGGTCAAAAATACACTCAGTCTTTGGAATCCTGGGATTTTTTTTTTTTTTTGCTAAATTCAATTTAATGAGTAAACTGGATGGATATGCTTGTGAGCTATTTTGAGGCTCTCAAATCCTAGTTCTTTATGATGTCTACTCTAACATAAATGTGTCAGTATTATTGCTACCATTTAGACAACTTGTATGAGACATCAGAGTTTAGAATAAATGCTTATGTAAATAGAAGCTTTATAGTGCAAAGTATGTTTATTTTTCATTAGAATGTATTATAAAGCCAATGAATATTAGGCTATTTTATAGCTTCTCCAAATTAAATTTGATTAGTGATTATTCAAAGCATTCTAATTTTTAAGAGTTTTTTGGTTAACCTTGATTGATAACTTGATGAGATATTAGCATCATGGAAACCAACCAGCTGCAGTCAGCTTTCTAGTTGCTACGCAGAGAGAACCCAAGCAAAAGTAGCTTGTGGAGGAATGGGCTTATTTGGCTTATGGACTCGAGGGGAGACTCCATCCTGGCAGGGAAAATGATGGCATGAGCAGAGGGGTGGACATCACCTCCGCCACAGCACTGGAAACAGCAGCAGGAAGGTGTGCCAAACTCTGGCAAGGGAAGCTGGCTTATAACCCCATAAGCCCGCCCCCAACAACACAGCTCCAGCAAGGTTCTAATTCCTGAACTGCCATCAGCTGAGGATCAATCATACTGAACACATTCATTTGTTTGTGGGAGACATTTGAATCAAACAATGGCACAACCTATGGGCACATCTGTGAGGGAGTTTCTAAATTTGATGTTGGAAACACTCACTACTATAGTGTTGGGATTGATTTGTCACTTTACTATATAGTATAATTTTATAAATTCAGATCTACCTGTGTTTGCTGTGCATTTAGAATCACAGATTGTTCCTTTGATCAGTGTAAAGTGACCTTAATCTCTTGTGATTAGTTTTGGCTTGAAGTCTGTTTCGTAAAATATTCAAACAGCAACACTGACTTCTTTCTTGGATTTATTTTCTTGGAATATATTTTCTCATCCTTTCACCCTACCATTGAAAGAGAGATGAGTTTCTTGAATATAGCAAAATAATAAATGTTGCTTTCTGATCCAATCAGTTTGTCTTTTGATTGTAAAATTGATAATAATATTTTGTGTTATTGAAAATTCTGAGTTAATCTCTGTCATATTGAAGAATTTTTTGGTATTGGTGTTTTCTTAGTCTTCACTTGCTTAATAGCTGATCAGCATTATTTTTTTGCCCCCATACCCTCTTGAATGTATTTCTTTTTATCCTCAGTTTGAAGTATTCCTTCCAGTGTCCTCTGCTTGTAGCTCAGTCTTGAAGATCCTTGGTGCTGCTTTATGGATGGAATCTGTATTATAGTTTCAGTTCAGTTGCAGCTGTGCCTAAATTCACTTGTAAATCACCAGCTCTAATGGTGAAAATGTTGGGTACCCAGGGCAGGGAAGAGAATGGGTGTTAGGGAGAATCTAAGTGCCAGGATTCACATGTAGGTCCCAGGTGTGACGATAGAATGCCAGTGCCTGGGAGACAGAGGATGAGTTTGTCAGATGAAAGTTGAGCATAGGAACCCAGGTGCATGTGTGAACTCTAATGGGCACCCCCATGTTAAAGTCCTTGAAGCAATAAGTGTGCATTGAGTAAGTATGGAAGACTGACACTGTTTAAAATACCCCTTAAATGGGATTTGCTGTCCATGATTGTATTCCCAGGCAAATAAGTTAATAAAAGATTTTTAAAAAATGCTTACTTAAAATGTCCTAACACCATAATGTCCCACCCTGAATGACATGTGAATAATTGTGCCTTCATGTACCATTCCCACGTGTTTATCATATGTACAATGCATATGGGCCCTGTTAGGAAAATCTACTTTCATCAGCTGATTTGATTTCCTTAAAAAAGCACCAATTAGGGCTGGAGAGATGGCTCAGTGGTAAAGGCACTTGCTTCTTGTGCCTAAGGCCCCTGGTTCAATTCCCCAGGTTCCACATAAAGCAGACCCACAAGGTGGTGGCCCTGAGGTGTTCTCTCTCTCTCTCTCTCTCTCTCTCTCTCTCTCTCTCTCTCTCTCTCTCTGTATCTCTCTACTTGAAAATGAATAAATAAAATTTTTTAAAAAGCACTAATTAATTTAAATATCCTCACAGCTGACATACCTGCCTTTTTGATCCCTAGACCCTCTGTACCAATGACTGAGTCTCCACTGATTGTGCAGATGCCACACCACAGAGGAAACACAGAGTGTGCTGCCCTTCTGCATGCTGTAAGCATTAAATTCCGGGGAAGTTACTACTGTCTGTTCCAAAACAATCCATGTGCCTTGTTCTCCTTTGGTTAGTCAGCTCTTCCTTGCTGCTTTGAAGGACTCCAGCCTTAACTTAGCCTCCTTTGAATTTTGGGACTCTGAACTTGTGTTTTAAGCTTCTGCAATAAGTAGGCTAAAGGAAACACCATGAAACTATAGTCCACCTTCAGGTCTGCCTTGGAATTTCATGGTCAGCTTCAGGAATCACTCATGGAGCCTGTCTGGTTGGACAGCATGTGTTGTATGTTCCACCAGCTCAGCCCTGGGCAGTACCAACCACCATGTGGTCTAGCAGATGAGACCACCAGGATCTAGGTAGACAGTAGTGATTTGCTTACAAATCCCTGCAAAACATTGGCTTTTTTGTCCATACTATAATATTTTGCTATATTTGTCTCCTTTAAGAGAATCCTTACTTTTATGAATATAAAAGTTTTTTATGCATCCCTAATTCCTCCCACTTCATGTCAAGCATGAATCCCAAAGAGTCACTTTCCCTAACCCTACAGCATTCTTTTCAATGATGTTATGTTTTTAGTTTGTCTCTGGGATTCATACTGTGGAAGCTTATTGGTTATTTGCATAAACATTTTGTCTCCTTTCATGCACATACCTTCACTGTTACTAATACCTATGCTTACAACTAAGACAAATATCCTCATGGTTCATTGCCTATAATTGCCAACCTCCAATCTACCCAGGGCAGGGCATATTTAAGAAGGAGGCATAATTAATCATCATGACTTCCCCTAAAGAATTTGGTTTATTTTTCACACAAAATTTCCAAGTACATTACAAATAAATATCAGGCTAGTGTGTGGAGCTCTATGATCCAGACCTTGGCAGGCACCAGGAATATGTTTGATGTTTTTGAATTCAACTGAGAATAGAGCAGATACATTCACTCTTGGAAGAAGTCCTGTCCACTTACCTGCCTGATTCTGACTAAATCACAGGAGTCTCCCTGGTTGTGCTGCCACACTTAGTAAGTCTGCATCAGTTGCATTTCATGCCATCCTGGTTCTATTTATTGAGGAACAGAGTTCTTCAAGGTCACTTGTCATAGAGTGGGACCAGGTTGTTCTGAAACACTAAGTTGTGTCTGTAATTTTTTTCTATTTTAGAGAAGTATTTAAAAATTACAATTGAGGGGCTGGAGAGATGGCTCAGCGGTTAAGGCACTTGACTCTAGTGTCTAAGGCCCTGGGTTCAATTCCCCAGTACCCACATAAGCCAGACCCACAAGGTGGTGGCCCTGGTTTCTCTCTCTCTCTCTCTCTCTCTCTCTCTCTCTCTCTCTCTCTCTGCAAAAAAAAAAAATTACAATTGAGGTGTTTTTAAAGGCACAATGTCATTCTGGGAATGTAGATAGTTTATCATTTCTGTAACATTTTAATACTGATAGGTAGAAGAAATGTATTTTTCATGTTTCCAATTATTCATTCTCCTTATCTTTAAATGCTACATTCTACATTTGTCTTTGTGATGTCTTCTAATTTAAAAAGCTAAACAGTGTCATTCAGACATATTTTCCTTTAAAAATGATGTTGGTTTTAAATTACAAATCTCTGCATGAATCTGAATATCCCTTGCAAAATGTTTACTAGTATTAAAATCTCATAGGCTTAGCAAAACTATCAAGATTTGACCATTCAGCAGATTCAGATGCAAATGTTTATTGTTCATTAGGAATTCATCATTGAACTGTAGTGTTGGTGAGCTACTGTGACAGTCAGGTGTGTACAGAGACTGCTCATACCCTTCCAGCCCCTCCCTTTGAATGGGAGGTGTCTAGTTAGAGCTACAACCTAGGTGCTAAAACTGATTGGTCAGATATGAACCAATCAGCTGTCCCTCTGACTCACGTGGGGAGGACTTAAAACTAGCTCCCCTAGAGAATTCGCTCTCTTTTTCCCCACATGGCAATGGGGTGAGAAGGACTGCTGACCCAGGCCTCAGTGAGGTAAGGCCTGTACCCCTACCCCGCTGGGGTAGGGGGGCAGGCTCCAGATATTTCTCTCATGAACCTCTCTTTCTCATAAAGGGAGCTTTTCTGTTATCTTTCTTGGACTGCTTATCTAACTAAATAGTAAAAGCTCTGTGAACTCTGACCCGTGTTTTCTCCACACTGGTGGGAGGAAAACTTTATGACTTCCCACATCCAATTTCCCCATCCAACTCCCCTTTTCCTGATCTACTAAATTAGAATAAATGTGTAATTAAAATTTAATTCTGTCCCTGTGTACAATTCTTTGGCATTAGAGGACACGAACTCGGAGTAGGAGGAGGGGGAAGGGAGGATTCCAAAACTCCCCTCCCCCCCCCTTGCTTACTATTAATTAGCAGCAACCCGTATCACTACCTCATTTTACAGGTTTATTCAAGTTGGGGACAAAAATTGTATACTAAGATAAACTAGTCGCTGGTATTCTTTTCTATTTTCATTAATTTTACTGATGAAACACCAAAAGAGTATGATAGTTGCAAAAAAAAAAAAGAGACAGACAAAAAAGGTCAGTCACTGATTAATGGTATTGTTTAGATAAGTCATAGTGCAATACTTAATGTTTTGTGTTTTCTTTTTTTTGTTTGTTTGTTTTGTTTTTCACAGTAGGGTGTGATCTGGAATTCACTACATAGTGTCATCTTGAAATAATGGAAATCCTCCCACCTCTGCCTCCCTGGTGTTGGGATTAAAGGTGTGTGCCACCACACCTGGTATAATTCATTTCTTAATACCAGATCAATATAGACAATGAAAAATAATGCTTCAGGAAAACTTACCATGCAGATAAATTAGTAAAGATACAAATTATATAATTTGATGCTTAACACATTTTGCAATGATTCTATAGAATTACAAATATATACGCTTAATATATGGGTATACCCTAGTAGGTGCAATGTTGTATTAACAAACCAGCATTTAGAAGCCACATGCCTGGGTCAATCACCTTTTTGTTTTGTAGGATTTGCAATTCATGTTCTAAGACTATTGTTGGCAGCTTTGCAAAGCAGGTACCTACAATGGAAGACTTCTGTGTTAATGTATAGTCAAAGTATCTTTCCAGAATTTGCAACTTGTGGTACAAGCAGAGCATGCCCATCACTTTAATCTTTCAAATATGTGCTCCATAACTTTGAAATAAGTAGGGCGCAAACTGTGTCTATCATTTTCTTTTAAATATTACCTTAAACTGATCACACTTATAACTGCACTACTTAACTGATCATGTTAAAGAATGGGATAACCCCAGGTGAGTATTTGTAGATTACCCTAAAAAAACTCCATGAAGGAATTACTTTAAAAATTACTCTGGTGTTCTCCTTGTCTATTGCAAGTAATAAAGCCTTTTATACACTCTTATGGCTTGGCTATGCATATTTTGGCTTTCTACTCTCCAAGATGAGAAACCATTGTTTTAGGTTATACCAATAGAGAGAAATTAAAAGTCAGGTGGTAATAAATCTGATGGTATATACTGTCAGATATGATGGTTAAGATATCTGAGAAAAGGAATATCAGTGTTAGCACTGTTTCTCATGATATCCACAAGATGTGTTTTGTCTTGTGGTACAGGTGAATCAAACCCTAACTTTGAACTTGAGACTTAGTTCCAGATTTCTCTGGTACCACTGACTCTCGGTTATAACCACTGTCCTGCTGTAAAGCTTCATCCCTATCACCACAGAAGATGTGGTACAATGTGTCATTGCTGTAACTGTACTCAGCGTAATGGCACATTGCTTTTCACACGGCTCACAGCAAATTAGTTGCCAACATATGATGCCAGCCAAGTGTAAAATGTTGCACTTCTGCTATACTTTCATCAAATGTATTTCATAGATGGTTATAGCTTTTTTTATAAGTATGAAATTTTCTGTTAAATCAGTGTCAAAGTCACAAAAACTTTAAAATAATACATTATTCTTATGTGTATATCATCAAATATTATAGGGTTAAGTGCATTGTTTGACATGTGGGTTTACAAATATTTTACCCCAGTCTCTTTCACAAGGTCAGTTGCAAATAAACCCTAATTCTGAAGGAGTCCAATATGTTCAGTTTTCACTTGAAATTTGTGTCTTATAGAATGTCTATGTGATAAGAATTATGAGGAAAGAAGCCCTGTTTTGAAGGAAGCTAGTCAGGAATGCTAACTCCCTGGATACTGGCCATTTCAGAGTGGTGGAGCCACTCATTATTCTAAGGAGAGCCCTCTCATATACCCAAAGTAAGTAATCCTCAGCCTAGTTCATCAGCCTATCAGGATCCTTCACATGGTTCAAAGTAACCAATCCTATTCATCTCAAGTTGGGGCTTAATTACATTCCCCCAGGGTATAAAATGCCCCCAGCCAAGTCATTCTGTTGCAGTCCACTCTATACCCATCCTGGCTTGGGAGCTGTTCTCTTTCTGTTCTCACCTTTGTTTTGCTAATGAACTCTTGCCAACTTGCTCTTCTACTGTGTCTGCACTCATCACTCTTGACAAGTTGCAAGAGAAAAGCACAGGAGCCACTGGCCGGAGGTGTTTTAGTGACCACTGAGTGTTCAGCACTCTGACCCCTAAGTCCATGCAGAGTTGAGAAAGGAGCTATCACTCCCAAAACTGGTAACATTAACTATTAAAAGTTTATATTTTTTGATGTTTTACTCTCAGTTGGATTATATTTTCAGTATTGCTAATTCTGTGGGACTTTCATTATTTTTAAGCATTTATTTAAACAAAATATATGATCAAAAACTAGGGACTTCAGAAGGTACAAACCTTTGGAGGCAGAGGTAAGAGGACTGCTGTGAGTTCAAGGCCAGCCTGAGACTTCATAGTGAAATCCATGTTAGCCTGTGCTAGGAAAAAAAAAATCCTACTTAAAAAAAAAAACAACCAAATAAACAAACAATAACAAAAAATAAAAACTAGGGACTTCATAAAAATAAATTCAAAGGATAAGTGTTATTCGGCTTTGTCAAAATGTAGATTTTATATTCAAATTGATATATCATTTTGTCTCTAATCTGTGAATGTACACTTTAAATTGTTATCAAACTAACAGTCTTTATGATTGTAGGCTGCTTATATAACTTGTCACAGGAATTTTTACCCTGTAGTGACACAGACATGTCTATTCACCTCAGATAGGGAGCAGATGTCAGGCCAAAGTGTGATTGCACTAAAAGTATTTGGTATTTTTTTAAAAATATTTTATTTATTTATTTGCAAGCAGAAAGATACATACAGAGAGAAAGATAGAGGAAATCCAGACACAGGCACCACCTTGTGCATCTGGCCTATGTGGGTACTGGGGGAATTGAACCCGGGTCCTTAGGCACTGGAGATAAGTGCCTTAACCGCTGAGCCATCTCTCTAGCCCCAGTATTTGGTATTTTGATTGTCAACCAATGAATTTATTGTGTTACTCACAGATCAGGGTGAGGGGTTGCTTACAGGAACATGGATGACTCAAAGGCAGCTGCTTTACCACAAAGTCCCCCTCCCCTCCAGCCGAGGTGATGACTCACAGAAGCTACCATCTCTGAAGTACACTGCATGGGGTCCTGCACAACCTGCAGGCAGCCTGGCTGTTCAAAGAGTCTCTGGCTCTCTCCAAGCACTGGTTTTCCCATTACAAAGATCTTTCAACCTTTTCCCCAGACTTGTTGACTTCCTGAGACTCCTGAGCTACCTTCACCTTGTCTCCTTTTTAAGTAGACATAAACCTTGAATCAAATTGGTCCCCTCAACAGTTGTTTACCGCCCCTATAAACCTGGGGGCAGCAAGCAACTTCCAGGCCTCTTGACCCCTTGCCTCCCTCCTCTCTTCAGGAGGGGATATTTTATATGGAGGAATCTACTATAAAGCAAACTATTTATTCAAAATATGTGGGCAAAATATGTAGACATATTTTAATGTAGAATTATTGTGTGCTCTGTTGGGGGTCAAGCAGCATGGTAATATACAGATTTTTCTTCACAGACTTAATTGATCCTTAAATTATGAATAGTTTAAAACAAAAATGAAAATCTTTACACTGTGTTTACCAGATTTTTTTAAAACTTTTTTGTAAAGATTGTTTCTTTCATATGTAACAAAATTATCTAAAGCCACTGACAAAATGATTATTTCCTGTCAAAACAAAAAAAGCCCTTATACATTTATATATTTCTTCATTTTGTGACTCAAAATTGATTCATGCAATATACCTTTTGATATTTACTTAAGACTTTCTAAGGTAAGGAATACAAAAGGCAACTAAAATGATTAATTATGAACATGAAATAAGAATATTCCCTAAGAGGTCTCCCATATAGATCGCAATCATAGTTAATATTCAAAGCAACGTCAGAGTGTGGGCTCATTTTTTTAAATGAGGCAATTAGTTTCCAGAGAAATTAATTATGTTGATAGAGTATAAGTAGATAACTTTATTGATATTTTAATGAGTTTTATGCTATTCATGGGTATTTTACAATTCAATAAGTTAAATCATTTTAAAATGTTTTGAAAATAATAGAATATAATGATGTCTCCAATCATGTTAAAGGATTGAGGCAAAACAAGATGAATAACAATTACTGTCTGTGTAACTTTGACTTTTAGTTCATTATTAACAGTCAGTTGTGAACTAGTGTTTTGTTATATATATTCTGGTAAGAAGGGCCCTAAAGAAGGTGGGGTGAAGCCTGACCCTAATTCAATGGCTGTAATTCCCTGTTCCAGAAATCAGTTACTTCCCACATGGAACATTGATGGGAGAGACCTACATGTTTCTCAAAACAAAAGGAACTTCTGTCAAAACACTTGATTACCTGCACCAAGTCAAAAAGAAAACAAGATTATTGATGAAGATGCCACAGGCTGTGGTCACACAACATGGGGAGACCTTACAGGAACCAGAAACAAAGCCATTTCCCAGAGGGTTAGCCCATGTAATGCTGAAATACACTACATGAACTGCCAGGGCAGAAATTGGCCCACGATTTTGGTAGAAATCAGAGGACAATGCTATATGACAGAGGACAGCAAGTCAAGAACTACACATATGTGCAATAGTGTCACTTAACCTAGGTGCCCTAATAAATAGCTATCTGATTGGCTAAGAGATCCACTAAGCTCAGAGGCAAGGAACCCTTTGTTAGAACTGGGATCAAAGTTAAATACCCTTGGATACCAAAAATCTGGACTACAGGGTGAAACTCCCATTAACCATGGACCTAAAGAGAAACTGCACCCAGACAATAGTGCCAAGTTAATGGTTGTCACATTTAACCTATACTAATCTCACTTTCCATTGGAGAATCCATATTTTTCAGAAGGCAATGAGAATGGTGGACACCCCAATTCTATCAAAAGCACCTGAAATAATAGTTGACTTCCAGGCAAGAGATGAAACACCCCTACCACATAATCTAGGACCCAGGTGAAATCACAAAGGAAGTGGTGAGATAAACAAAAATGCTGATTCCACAGCAAGCCACAAAACCTATGCAAGGGTAAAGGAGACAGACCCTGAGGATACTCAAAACAGTCCAAATTAGAAACCCAGAGACGCTTAAGGCCTCAACACTAAAGCAGACTTAAAATTCACCCACCATAGCTCAGGGAACTTTGTGAAAGAGGGGGCAGAAAGAGTGTAAGAGCCATGGTTTACCCTCCTCATTACCCCCCCCCCCCAAAAAAAAAAAAGAAA
>PVHP010026672.1:0-24510 GCA_004024765.1 Zapus hudsonius | reverse complement strand
TGTTGCACTTCCTGGGCTACTGGAGATTTGCTCAGGAAGTTATTCCCTACTCCTATCTCATGTAGGGTTCCTCCTATATTTTTCTTCCAGGGTGTTTAGAGTTGTATGGTTTATTTTGAGGTCTCTGATCCATTTGGAGTTGATTTTAGTGCATGGTGAAAAGAGTGGATCTATTATCATTTTTTTACACGTGTTTATCTAATATGTCCAGCAACAGTTGTTGAAGATGCTATCTTTAGCCCAGCATACATTGTTGGCACCCTTGTCGAAGACTAAGTAGCTGAAATTACTTACATTAAAGGCTGGGTCTTCAATTTTATTCCACTGGTCAGACTGTTTTTCTGCCAATACCATGCTGTTTTAGTTACTATGGCTTTGTAATATGTTTTAAAGTCAGGTATGGTGATACCTCCTGTGTAATTTTTTTTGCTTAGAATATTTTTAGCTATTTGAGGTTTTTTGCCTTTCCAAATAAATTTTAAAATTATTTTTTCTATGTTCGTGAAGAAAGAGTTTGGGATTTTTATTGGCATTGTGTTGAATCTGTAGATTGCTTTTGGCAGGGTTGTCATTTTTACTATATTGATTCTTCCTATCCATGAGCATGGAATGTCTTTCCATCTTATCACATCCTCCTCTATTTCCTTCTTGAGTGTTTCAATATTTTCCTTATATAAATCTTTCACAACCTTGGTTAGTGATATTCCAATGTATTTGATTTTCTTTGACATTATAGAGAACGGAACAGTTTCTCTGATGTCTTTTTCTTAATGTTTGTCTTCTGTATATAGAAATACTACTGATTTTTGTGTGTTAATTTTGTATCCTGCCACTCTGCTGAAGGCATTGATTACCTTCAGGAGTTTACTGATACTGTTCTTTGGGTCTGATATATATAGGATCATGTCATCTGCAAAGAGGGATAGTTTAATTTTTTCCTTTCCATTCTGTATCCCTTTTATGCTCTTCTCCTGCCTTATCGCTTGGGTTAGAACTTCAAGCACTATGTTAAAGAGCAGTGGTGAGAGTGTGCACCCCTGTCTCGTTCCTGAATTAAGAAGGAATTCCTTGAGTCATTCCCCATTGAGAATTATTTGTGCTTTAGGAGTACTGTATATTGTCTTTATCATGTTGATGTATAGGCCATCTATGCCTATTCTTTCCAGGGTTTTGAACGTAAGGTAGCGTTGAATTTTGTCAAAGGCCTTCTCAGCATCTATTGAGATGACAATGTGGTTTTTGTAATAGAGTGTATTAATGTGGTAAATTATATTTATTGACTTTTTGTACATTGAACCATCCCTGCATCCCTGGGATGAAGCCTACTTGGTCAGGGTGAATAATAGTCTTGATGTGGCTTTGTATTCAGTTTTCTCGGACTTTGTTTAAGATTTTTTGCATCCAAGTTCATCAGCGATATGGGTCTGTAGTTTTCTTGTTTCATCTTTGCCAGGTTTGCGAATTAGGACAATGCTAGCTTCGTAGAAGGAGTTTGGGAGGCTACCCTCTTTTTCTATGCCCCTAACAAGCTTCAAAAAGAGAGGCAGAAGTCAGCTGAGAAACCATCTGGACCTTGGCTTTTTCATTTGTTAAGGTTCTTTTTTTTTGAAATATTTATTTTTATTTTTAAATATTTTATTTATTCATTTTCAAGAATACAAAGAGAGAGAGAGACAGAGACAGAGAGAGACAGAGAGCGTGCACACAAGGGCCACCACCTTTTGTGGTCTGGTTTATGTGGGTCCTGGGGAGTTGAACCTGAGGCCTTAGGCACTGGAGGCAGGTGCCTTAACCGCTGGGCCATCTCTCCAGCCCTGGGAAGGTTCTTAACTACAGATTCAATCTCTGTGATTGTGATAGGATTGTTTAGTATCTTTATCTGCTCTGGGCTGAGCTTTGGTAATAATTTTTTATATATTATATATAAAATAAACATAAAATATAAATAATAAATGTACTGAATGAGCTCTAAAATTGTCTTTCTTTTTCTTAAAAGCACAAGCACCTCTGATTTAGATATTGGAAAGGTTATTACTTTTTTTTTAATTCCAGGCTGGACAGCAACGTTGGTGGGAACAGGAGATTAAAATTAATGGGAATATTCAAAAAGGAGAATTAATTACATACAACTTGACTGAGCTAATTAAACCAGAGGCTTATGAAGTTAGACTGACTCCTCTCACTAAATTTGGTGAAGGAGATTCAACAATTCGTGTGATCAAATATACTGGTAAGTAGTTTTTTATTTAAAAGTATGTATTTGTATATTAAACCACATAGAATATTTAAGTTGAAAATATTTGCAAAGTAAAATTTAAAATATTAATTTTTTGAATCAGCAGCTATGTACCAAAACAACAAACCAAATTTAAGAAAATAATAATAATAAAACATACACAATCTTAACCACAGTGAATGTTATGTGATTACAACAGTGGAGCTATAGAATTATTCCTTAGTGAAAATTAAACAATTTGATCTTGTCAACAACATTACCCCCCTTAAAAATACTAAATGATGATTCCAATATCTATCGGCATGTTATCTTTTCAAATTTTGATGGCTTAAAAATTTGTATCATTCCAGCAAGGATAATGGGAGAGAGCTTATAAGACCCTCATCTCTCCCAGAGGCACATATGTTATTGGCAATTAATGGTGGTCTGGGATGCTTTCAGATGTTTTCTGCAGGGAAGTAGCTACTGGGAGGATCAACATGCCTAGTAAATAATCCCCCACCTGTGCCCATGCAGGCACCTCTAGTTAAGGTCAGTGTGTCTCACCATATACAAGAACAAAAGAGATTTCTCAAGGTACAAGGACCAGTTGAGAACAAGGAAGGATTCGGCAGAAGGGGAATGGGGAGGTGGGTAACCAGAAGGCAATGGGAGGTGGTTATGATCAAAATAGATTATGTACAGCTATAAAAGCTGTCGAAAGTTTTAAAAAATAAAGGTGTGAAATCAGTGTACTTCATTTTCTAATCAATTTGAGGTTTTCAGAAAATTAAGAAGGGAACTCTCTACTTTATATACAGGCCCCCCATTGTTAATATCTCAAATTACAAAGGTCCTTCTGTAGAATTGTTTAATGAATATTGAGATATTACTGAAGTTAATAGTTTACATCAGGGTTCACTGCATAGGATGTACACTTTTATGGATTCTACAAAGTACTTAATATGATTTATCATCCAGCATTTCTGTATCACCCAAAGTTTCTCTGCTCTAAAAATCCTTTAGTCACTTGCCTGGTTTCCCACTCTCTGTAGACTGCCATTACCAATGGTTTCACTGTTTCTATGGATTTTCCATCTCCAAAATAGTATATTAAGTCACAATCAGAGAGTATGTCACCATTGGGGACTCACTGATTTCACGTAACAGTGCAAAGGTTTCACAGTGTCTTATGACTTGAAAGCTCATTTCTTTTTATTCTTTTTTTAAACATATATATTGTCATATATATGTTTTTTAAACATATATATTGTCATATATATGTTAGATACATTGTATGAGGAAGTCTCAGAATGGTACCTCCATTTTCGTCTTTTTATTGATTAACATCCAGTTACATAAATACCTCACTGCTTATATAGTCACACCTGGAAGGGCATCCAAGTTGCGGTTTTTAATTTGATTTTACATTCTTAAGCATGACTATTAAAACATTAAACTTATTTAGTTTGATATGATAGAGTTGGGCAAAGCTCTCTCTAATGATATTTATAGGCGTTATATTAGTTTGTCTAGGCTGCATTATCAAAATATTATAGATTTCATATTTTAGGAAAATGCAAATATATTTCACACAGTTGAAGAGTCTAGGAAGTTCGTGACCAATGAGCCTGTTGGTTTTTGGTTAAGGATATTTCTCTGGCCTGCCCATGTAACCTCTACTTATAAAAACAATAATCCTATTGGATTAGAGCCACACTCTTATGACCTTAGTTAGCCTAAATTATCTCCCTAATGTCCATGTGTCAAATGTGGGTTCATTGAGGATTCCATCTGGGACATGCATTATAATAATAAGAAGAAGAAATTAACATGCAATTATAAAAGAGGAAAATTATGAACTTATAGAATTTATACTTCTAAGTTTCAGAAAGTTAAATGTGGCATGAATAATGAGTTCAGTATGTAAAGTACAAAAAGTCAGATATAGTTCACTCCTGCCAGGTTACAAATGAATATGTCATTCTTAAAATATATATTATAATTTAAAGATATATTGAACTTGTTTCAATTTTTTTACATTTATTTACTTATTTGTAAGCAGAGACAGAGAGAAGAGAGACAGAGAATGGGCATACCAGGGCCTCCAGTCACTGCACCTGAACTCCAGATGCATGTGGCACTTTGTGCTCCTGGCTTTAACGTGGGTATTGGGGAACTGAAACCTGGTCCTTAGACTTTGCAGTAGAGCACCTTAACCAGTGAGCCATTTCCCCAGCTGACTATATAGAATTTTTAATTTTTTAAAAATATTTAAAATATAAAATGAAATTAATTTGCATCAGTTGATTTTTATAAATAAAATATATTAATATATTGTAAGAAAACAGAGTGCTACTTTTTATTTAGTCTTTTATGGAGCTAGAGGATGCTTGTTATCTATTCTGTTATTAATTCATAATTTGATATGTGCAGTGCTGATTCAGAAAAACCAATAAAGAAAAAGCACATTTTTATGTTAAAAAGAGTGCAAACAATTAAATGAGAAACTCACTCGATTTGTTAAAGTTGATCTAAATGTACTCATGTAACAATAAACATGTTTTGTGCACATGTATCTGTTTTTGCCTGTCCTTTTTAAGAATGTGCAAATTTCATATATGTGATTCACAATAGATACTATGTAAATTCCATAAAAAATAAAATTTCTACAGGGTACATTAACTGTCCATTGTAATGCTGGAAAGATACAAAATGCTCTGCTTCATCCATAAGTGTTTTTCCTCTCAGATTTAAAAATACCCAATCAACATATGCTGATTCATTTTTTAGATTTGATTTTTTTGCTTGAATTATTTATGAACCATTGGATGGAAAACAACTGGCAATTGTATCCTAAACATAATTGGTTTTCTGAGATAAATATTTATTTGGGTGTGCAAAGAGTACAAAGTGTGTCACTTAACACTGGATAACTGTGTGTTTTAACTTAATTTAACCAAATGGCATTGACATAGATTTTTGTGTTAGGACATATGAAATGATATTAGGATGGCATTATTTTCCTATATGATATATTAATTTCAGTAAACTAGATAGCATCATAAAACAAAAGCATGATGTTTTTTGGGTAACTGTTTTCATTGTTAAATCATCTAGAGTCAAGGATTGCCTACTTATCAGCGTCTTTTTTTTATTTCTGGATTTGTGTTAATACTGGTTAAAATATAACAGATTAATAATACCATTCCTTGAAAACTGAACAGCCTCCCCTTTGCCATTTAGCACTGACCTTTTGGATACATTGAGGCTGTCATTTCAGAGGTCCAACATAGATTATTATATTCTAACCCCTGGGACAAAACGGATGCTGATATAATTCTCAATTGTTGAGGAAGATCACTAAGTTTAGTAAGGAACTATGCACATCAAGTAAACTGATTAGACATTTATTTATAAATGACATCTAAGCCTTACTAACATTTTTCATTTCCTTTCCTTGCAGCACCTGTAAATCCTCATTTGAGTAAGTATATTTATACTTGAAAAATCACACTGCAATTCCATAGTGCAGAAAAATAGGCTGTGTGTAAATATACAAAGATTATTCAACTTACTTGTCATAAAGCAATGATCCATGATCAGTAAAATTGACATTATGCATGAATTTCAAATTTTAAAGCACATGGTATAAAGACAAAGTACACACTAATAATAATTGATGCTTATATATTTTCCATAAGATGAAATTATACATCTATTTCTTCAAAACCCTTAATATTCACTCTTTCTTTATGGGATTAGTTTTCCTTTCATGGATATCATGTGAATATCATTTTTATCTTCATTATGAATAAGTATGTATACATTGTATGATCAAATCTTGTTAAGGTGTCCCCGTTTCCCTCCTCCCTGTCTCCTACCCACTGGAGTCCTTCCTCAGTGCTGCATGCTAGATCTGTCCATAGGTTAGGGGGTTATGAACTGCACCAGAGGTAGTCAGTTTTTCTTTTTGTTTTCTTTTTCTTTCCCTTTTGTGTATTGTTGCTGAGGGGGGCAATGTCTCTGGATTGAATATCATTTTTGATGTCCTTTTATTTGTTTCTTTGAATTTTTATATTATTCTCATGAAAGAGTAGGATAACTTAATAAATTCGTATTTAAGTTTGAGATTATTTTCTTCATAAACGCCTACCATTTTATTTTATTAGTTTATTTATCAAAGCCTATGCAGCTTAGCATAGCCTAGAACAAACTCAGGAGATAGGCCTGCCTCAGCTTCTCAAGTGCTGGGGTTACACACATGCACCAACAGGCCTGAGTAACTATTCACTCTCATACAAGTAACTATTTAATCTCACTATATTTTGTCATTTTAGATTATGAATTTTATCAAACTTGGACCAAGTGTTTTTCTTTTAGTTTACATTAAATGTTGTGAGTACATGAAAGATTATACATATACTTGGAAAATATTTCCATACATAAACACAACATGTATTAGTTACTTTTCTCATTTCAGTAACAAAATACAGGAAAGAAGTAATTTAAGGGCAGAAGGACTCATTTTGAATCATGATCTGAGAAAGGTCGGAGCCCATAAAGGCAGAAAGGCGTGGCTATGGGAGCGGAGTCAGTAAGGGGACAGAGATGAATGCTGGTACTTTTCTGGCTGGCATTATTTTTCTTCTTTTATTCAGTCTGGGACCTCAGTTCATGGGATGGTACAGCCCACATTCTGGATAGATCTTCCCTTCTCATTAAACCTCTTGGGAAATATTCTCACAGATACACTAAGAAGTATGTCTCCTGGGTGATGCTATATCTAGTTGAGTTGACAATGAAGATACATCACCACACACCTAGCGCTGATAAACAACTTGAAACTAAGAAGACTTTCTATGAAAATACATTCCCAAATATAAGTCCATGAAAACATTTTGTTTTTAATGTAAAATTAGATTTTAAAGTTTCTAAGGAATTGTAAAAGAGGTCAGATATATGCACAAAGGCATTGGTCTAGCAGGATATTTATTCCCAAATATTGTATTCTTTCTTCATCCTATTGGACAGTGTCCAGGGAAAGAGTAATGGGCTGGAGATTTTACAATGCAGAAAACAAAAAATAATCTTTATTTCTGCTGCCCTTGAAACTCTACCAAAATTATCAGAAAACCAATAAAAATTGAAGATGTAGTTAATCGTTAGTTTTATATCTTTGTAAAATTCCTGGTCTTTATTACTTTTCCATTTTATGAGTTCTTTCAATAATTAATATCACATTGACTACTGATAACTTTATATGGCTCAGTGCATTTGCAGTGACATCAAGTATCCTTTGCTCTAATGAGTAAACTTTTTATGCACAATCATCGCACATGTCCATGTTATCCTATTTTAAATTATTGGATGATCATAAAATTATTGTAATTTGTTTTTCTTTCATTATTTTATCTGCCAACTTCTTGTAAAATCTCTTGAGTAATAGTTTTTATTACTTATAATAGCATATGTCCTCAGAAGCAATGACATTAGTATTAGTATTATGTGTCTTTGTCTAAATATTTCATGTCACATATGAAATAGTGTCCATTCTGGGCCATTTTAGTCATATCTAATTTTTAGTATTAGGAAACTATATTATTCTTGATTTTACTATAAGAAACATGGATTCCCATTTTTAAAATTCTTATATTAATTTAAAGACAAGTTTTTTAGTATAAACAAATAACAAGAAAAATTGTTTAATGTTAGAATTCATCATAGTTATTTTCAAATATGATGTAAGATATGACAGTTCTGTAAACTGAAATCTCATCTGTCTTTCCATTTATTCACTGACCTATTTCTCTGTGTGTAAAAAAGCACATTACTAAATGGAATATAGTTCAGAACTGGGTGCATATCAGATCAAAACACTCCACTACAGTAACTGTATTAGCTAAATAACATTAAAAACATACACATGTATATAACTACACTGCTATGACAGTATTGGCATTATACTTACTACATCAAAGGATAATACCTTTTTAGTATAAGTACAACCTATGTATCTAAAATATTTTAAGTGGAATATTGCTTCCTGTGAAATATATGAATTTAGATTCTCTTAAATCCTTATATTTCCTGTAACATACCTACCAAGAATGTGAATGAGACAAAATCTAAATGAAAATAAAAATGCAAAGATTTAATGGAATGAAAGCAAAAAAATCATCAAAAACATTCTGAAAGTTAAAGAGAAAGTCTTCTCTTTTACTTTTATTGATGTCAGTAGTTTTCAATTATTCAGGCATATAATTTCCACAAAGGGTTACATTTCCAAGGATACTTAATGAATCCACCACTGTTCAAAGATACTAGGTACTCAGAGAGAAGTCTCTGTTCTTTGGATGTTTCTTCTCTGTGAATTGCAATGAGTCTGGAGTCTGTTTAATGAGTAAAATACTTGCCACAAGCAGGTAGACCTGAGTTCAGATCCTCAGCACTCATATAAAATGCCATGTGTAGTGGCACATGCTTGTAACCCCAGCACTGGGAAGTAGGAAACAGTAGGATCCCTGTGGCTTGACAGATAGTAGTTGTCTTAGTCAGCCACACCGCACTGGGATGAATCTCCAAACCAGGCACAGTTTGGGGGAGGAAAGTATTTATTGAAACTACAGATTGAGGGGAAGTTTGGTAACAGCGAAAGAAGCTGGCCTTCTTTCACAGGTCTGAGCAAAGAGAGAAACTCATCATCAACGCCACAGACAGAACCACAAATGGGCAGGAGGGGCCAAGGAGAAAATTTCTTCTCCTTTATATAGCCTTAGGATGGGATCTTGCAACCCTTCCCCAGACTTAATGGCTTCCCGAGTCTCTGAATTTCTTTCCTGCACTGCCCACACAGGAAAGGATATTTAGTTCTAGCTTCTTTGAAATTCTTTACATCCTGCCCCCTACTGAGAGCCTGCCTTCCTGTAAACATCCTGAGAGACCTACCCAAGATAATTAAAAAGATAAAGTTGACAACAAAACGTAGCCATCACAGTAGTCTAGTCCAATTTATGAGTTCAAGTGAAACTCACTCTAATAAAAATAAGGAAAGAAATGATACAGGAAGACACTGAGTCAATCTAAGACCTACACACACACACACACACACACACACACACACACACACACACACACACATTTACCTGCACATATACACATACAAACATGCAGAACATCACTCACACATACATATATAAAAGTGAGAGTTAAAATGATCATTGTGATTTCACTGGCTTCTTATTATCATAAAATAGTGGGCACGGCTTTTAAATTTTCTCAATTAATGTTATACAGTTCCCATGTGTCTGGTAGATGTGATCACTTCTTTCTTTACTCCTTTATAAAGCAGGATTCGTCCTAACATGAAAACATTTGATATCTAGAAACATTACTGCTACCCACATTTCATGAAGAATTCATAAAGCCTCTCTCTGAGCTTATATTTTATCTGAACTCAGCATACAGTAGGCATCCAAGAAATGTCAGTCTTTACTTGGGGTCTTCATGTAGCCATTTTATAAACTTCTCTTCAAATGAATTTCAAGCATCTGGAAAACTCAAATTCAGATATAATATGAATGGCAACTGCTTTTCAAAATAATTTACTATTACCTTGCCTAAGAACCTTCCATTCATGCAAATTATACAAAAAGCATTTCTATAAGATATGATACAAAAAATTATCAACTCAAGGCATACATCTTTAAAGTCTCACAGAAAGATTCACAAAGCTCACTTTGTTTTTCATTTTTTCCAACTTTTTTGTCTTTATTTTACGAAAAGATCTTACTGCATAGAGAAATCTGCCTGGTACTCCTTATATAGCCCTAGCTAGCTTTAAACTTGTGGTGAGAGCCACTACACCTAGTATTTTCTAAGCGTTTTCTAAGGTTCAACTGTGCTTATGCATACAGAAATGAAAGTTAGGAAATATTTGCAGTCAAAATTTAAACATGAATTATATTATTTTTAAAATAATTTTATTAGGACTTTAACATTAGAACATATAGCAAATTGGCCTTATTGCCACAGGGTTATCCTTTCTGTTCCCTCATCCCCACTCCCTTCTACTTAAGGCCCTCCTCAGTAGATGTCCATAAATCACTGTGTGGTCATCATTGGGCCATTTGGTCTCTGCAGGGTGGTAAGGGGTTCAGGAGGTCAAAGCAATGACTCTGAATACACCTTCCCACCCTATAGCTCTTACATTCTCTCCATTACTCTTCCTCAATGTTCCTGAATCTTGAAGAGCAGGTTGCAAGTCTCCTTTACTGTTGAGATGTCAGGAGCTTTTAATTTTTTCTTTGATGAGTTTTGAATCTCCTCAGTGTCTAATGTCATCTCCCTGAAGAAGATTCCCAGGCTGGCTTTGAGACCAGCTGTGCTATGTAATCCACCACTACTACCATGATAGTATTTCCTGAACCCTGGCTGGCGTGACAGAGATGCCGTGTCTCATGCTAGGCAGTCAGCTTTCTATTCCTGTCATTCTTAGGGTTCCAGGATCTCCTGGTTATTTTCTGCCATCTATAAAAACCAGGTCCTATAATTGAGAGCAAGGGCAGAATTAATCAAAGGGGATAAATATATACATTTGGAAGACTTTTTGATGGGCAAAGCCTTTTCATTTAGCCAAAGAATAATGAAAGGTTCACTCTAGTACTTCCAAGCCATAGGCTTCTGACTTAGTTCTCAGTACCAGTATTTGGTCAGTAACCTCCAGATGATAAGACCTTTTGATTTATCTGGATGGTTTTAAAGAAAATGCTTTGGACCTTAATTGTGTCATAATATGCTAGTTACATATAAAAAATGCTACTCTTAAATGATGACTATTAGGAAGATAGAAGGTGGAAAGAGGAAAAATTGGAAGGGGAAGAGGGGCAAGAAAATGTAATGGGCTGGAGAGATGGCTCAGCAGTTAAGGTAATTCCCTGCAAATCCTAAGGACCCAGGTTTGATTCCCCAATACCCACATAAAGCCAGATGCCCAAATTGGTGCATGTGCCTGAAATTCGTTTGCAGTGGCTGGAGGCCCTGGCTTTCCCATTCTCTCTCTCTCTCTCTCTCTCTCTCTCTCTCTCTCTCTCTCTCTCTCTCTCTCTCTCTCATAAATAAGTAAATAAAATATTGAAAAAATGTAATGGAGGTAGTGAATATAATCAAAGTAATATTATATGTATATATGAAAATCTCATAATGAAACCCATTACTTTGTATAATTAAAATAATAAAATTGTTACTTTTTCATTAAAATTACAATAGTTTTATGTTTAGTCATAATTGTGTCCACCATTAGGGCTCTGATGCCATTACCTCAATGTTGCACTATTATTACTGTATAATGTTTGGAATATTTTTATTAAAGTGTTGAAATGATGTATTTAATTATTATTAATTACTTTAATTTAATTTTTTAACAGGAGAATTTCACTGTGGATTTGAAGATGGTAATATTTGTTTATTCACCCAAGATGATACAGATAATTTTGACTGGACAAAACAAAGTACAGCAACAAGAAACACAAAATACACTCCTAACACAGGACCTAATGCTGACCGTAGTGGCTCCAAAGAAGGTAAGAGCATAATGCAGAGTTGTGTTGGGAGCAAGCAGAGAATTAAAATGGTATGGCCATTACGTGCAAGAGGAAAGTTTTTAGCCATTCAACTATTGTGGAGTAAAGTATTATTTTTATATACACTATCCAAAATTAAGGTATTTCCAAAATTCACAGACATGAATATTTTCTCAGAAGTCAATGACTTAAATAGTTGAGAGATCAGAGAGGTTTGTTTTGCTATTTCATTTCTAAAAGTCAAATTTCTCTCAAAAGTTTGTGCATTTTGTCTTTGATGACTTAGATTATTTTTTTCTTTCCTTAAAGCTGCTATTTGTTGTGTTGACACATACAGATCTTATGAGATTTGCATCTGGCTTCCAGACTTGCTGTGAAAGCCCCAGAACTTTATGGACATTTAACACATGTCATTTTCTGATGACTAATGTGTTCACATGTTTGATTTCATCTCTTCAAAGGTTTTTATATGTACATTGAGACATCTCGGCCCCGACTGGAAGGGGAAAAGGCCCGACTTCTCAGCCCTGTGTTCAGCATAGCTCCCAGAAATCCCTACGGACCTACGAACAGTGCATATTGTTTCAGCTTCTTTTATCATATGTATGGACAGCATATAGGTGAGAAAGCCAAAAGGCCTCTTTTCTGTGAAGACAGTCATGAAAAGGAAAAAATTGTACATGCATTACAAGGAAAGTTTTAGTCAAATATCATAACAGTTTTAAATGACTTATGTACAAATTGCCAAATAAACTCCGGCAGATATCCTTCTATCATCTAATATCTGAAACTCAGACTACAATGTACAAATTTCGAGCATTACTTGCCTTCTTTAAAGTCCTATTTAAGTAGACCTTCCACGATTTAATTCTTTTTGTTTTTGTTTTTTGTTTTTTTGGGGGGTGTGGGGGGTAGGCAAAGGGTTTGAGGCAGGATGTCACTCCTGCCCAGTCTGACTTAGAACTCAGTCTGTAATTCAGGCTGACCTCAAACTCATGGCAATCCTTCTACCTCCACCTCTTGAGTGCTGGGATTAGAGTTTTGAGGCACATCTGTCTCATAGTTTAAATCATTTATGAGAAATTGGTACAGCATAATTTAGTATATTTCTTTAAAGTATAATAAAAAGGAACATTGTCACATCTACAAATATTCTTAGCATAACCTACCTAGTTTTAATATTGAAGTGATGCTATTTAGGATGTAAGAGCATCATTGGTCTTCTTAGAGATCTTGCACAGTTATTATAAAGGCCCAGAGGAATAAATGTCCAACAGTGCTAAATGAGTATCACTTAGCACTTAGTGGATGCTACACATATTGGTAGGGGAAAGGATCACACAGTTCTCCAGTTCTCTATATGCTTTTGCCTTTAAATTTATAGAAGTTACACCAAATTTATGTAATATTAGTCATTTGTCAGTACATTGGGTTGGTCTATGTATGTTGGATATAAATGACCTGAATTGACATGAATTTAGTTATAGCTTTTACTTATGCAAAAACATGTGAAAATAATGATATCATTTGCAGTATGACTATCACAAAATTAAATTATAAGCTTCTTCTTATATGGCAGTGGATGGCATATACTATATATACTTCTAATCTTTGTGAGTATGAATCAAGGTGAGGAAAAAGGCAATGCTTCATACAAAGGAAGACATTCTTTTTTTTTCCATTTCAGTAGGCAGTGGTTAACACAGGTAAAATATGGAAAGCAAGGATGGAACTAGTGTCACATATATGTTGCAGTTACTGTCTCATTGCTGGGAAAAAAAACACCTGACCAGAAGCAGCTTACCTACCTCCCAACTAGTCACCAGGTGAAGATTGAGTGTGAGGCTTAATCACAAACACATGAGGCTATGGGGGTGTTTTACATTCACACAATCACAGAACATGTTAATAAATTACTACAAATGTACATTGTCATAACTGACTATAACTGGGGCACACAGTATAAACCAGCAACTATATTATTTAAACTGTCCTTCACTCTGATTAAAGTTAGAAACACTGAGCATCACTTCAAGATGTGAGTGTGGATTAACCAGTCACAATGTGTGAGTATTCAAATTCATTGTCTTCTCTGCTACGCAGTACCGTTCTGGGAGAGTGGCAGGTGACCATCAGGACAGAGAGTATTGTAAAGTAAAACCTACCCTCAATCTGAAGTCAGCAGGCATCGATTGGAGCTTTGCAATAATAAGCACTGACATTGATGGGCACTCATCCTAGACAGGAATGCTTTGTGGATTTTTTTCTTTTAATTTTCACCATCAGCATTTGTGCTCATAAAAATAATGATCCTGTATTTTAGAGAAAGATACTGAAATCCAGTGATTTTTGAATGCATGTCCATCTCATAGCTGGTCAGAAGTGCAGCCACAGTGGCTGCCTGTGTCACTAATCTGAAGAGGAAGTACTGGTGTGTCCCAGAGGCTGAGTATGTGACACTCTTTCAGTGTCGCAGTGAGTCATCACAGTTGTTGTACGGATAAAAAGAAGATTGTTAAAGACAGAAACTTATTTATTTGCAAGGAGAGATAGGTGTGGAGATAAAGAGTTTGAGAACGAGAGAGAGGGAATGAGCATGCCAGGTCACGTTGCCACTGGAAACAAAATCCAGATACATGAAGTTACTTTGTGTATCTGGCTTACGTGTGAATTGGGGAATCAAACCCAGGTCAGGTGGCCTTGTAAGCAAGCGCCTTTTAACCACTTAGCCATCTATCCAGCCCAAAAGTAGATTTTTGATTAAGAAAGTAAATGCTCTAGGTATGAGTAAAATTACTGAGATATCACAGAAACTGGAGAATAAAACACACATTCTGAAAGCTACAGCAGGAAGAGAGAAATTGGTCTTGAAATTACCAAACTCATTTTAGATGAAAATTTTATTAACAGTAGGGTTCACTTAGATCTAATTCTTATTTTAAGTTGATCATGTGCATTTTACTTACTCTAAAATTTCAATACATTTTAAGCATTTTTTTCTTCCGAATTTTGCCTAGTGTCTGGAGCTCACTTGCAGTGTCAAGAGGCCATGTTCTCTCAATCTCTCTCTATTTCTTTCTCTTGCCATCAAATAAATAAATAAATCAAAATAAATAAATATTATTTTAAAAGAGAATGCAGCTGGTGACTTCAATTGAGGCCAGTGCTCACTTACTATCCTGAAGCTTCTTGGGCCTCTCTGAATTCTAGTAGATTTGTAAATCATTCAATGCTTAGAAAATAGTTTGCTGAATTTTTTTAAATGCACTGTGAAAATCAGCTATAAAGGAAAAGAATCCTTTGAGAATATTACTGCTCATTGACAATTCACCTGATCCCCCAAGAATTCCGATTAATGTTCTTTTTTAATATTTTATTTATTAATTTTCAAGCAGAGAGAGAGAGAAAGAGAGAGAGAGAGAGAGAGAGAGAGAGAGAGAGAGAGAGCACCAGGGCCACCACCTTGTGGGTCTGGTTTATGTGGGTACTGGGGAATTGAACTCAGGGCCTTAGGCACTGGAGGCAAGTACCTTAACAGCTGAGCCATCGCTCTAGCCCTTAATGTTCTTTTCATACCTGCTAATGCATCCATTCTGGGGTTCATGGAACAAATGCAAATTTGGCATTCAAGTATTGTCATGTGAGAAGCATTCTGTAAGCCTGCAACTCCCATGCACAGTGATTGCTCTCACAGGTTTGCTCACAGCATATTGAAAATCTAAGAAGACTCCACATGAAGATGTGACTTTCATGACTTGGAGCATTGCTCTAGTTTCTTGAGATGGAATCTACTCTTGTCAAAGTTGCAGTGAACAATGTTGAAGTAACAACAAAATATTTACTATGTGAACATCATAAGCTTAGTTGATAAAGGGGCACCAAGGTCTGAGGGAACTGACACTAAATTTGAAGGAAATTCATTGGTGAAGAAAATGCTGCCAAACAGCATCACAAGCTCCAGAGGAATCCTGGATGAAGAGCAAGTCAGTGCTGCAAAACTTCACTGTCCTCTTCTTTGAGGAAATTGCATAACCCTCAGGAAACACCACCTAATATGGCTTGCAACCTTTGACAAGATAAGATCAATAACAAAAAGATTATATGGCTTGCTGAAGGCCAATGATTGATAGTGATTTTTTTCTCTTATCCAAAAGGCTAGCAAATGCAACTCCAAACTGAAGCCTATCCTGTATCCTAAGATAGCTGTGAATGAGCCCAACAATTAGACATCATTCGCCATGTCAAAAGGTTGGGTATCCCTAGCCTAGGATAGGTCTTTTCAAATTTCATTCTTGGTTGTCCTTTGGAAATCTAGCCTCAATGATCACTTTTCCCAGATGTGTCAAACCCTAATTTATTTCTTTAGTAATTATAAATAAGCCTTGCAATTTTGACTAAAAAGTAGCATAACATTGAGGACTGAGGAAGGAGAGCTGTAACTGACTAATGGTTCAGAAATGGGTGATTAATTACTTAGAAGAGATTTCTAAGGAACTAAAGTAGATTTAATAAGGAGCTAGAAGGACTCACAAAAAGGAGGGGCCACCTAAAAGAGGGAGAGAGAGAGAGAAAGAGAGAGAGAGAGAAGGGGGAGAGAGGAGAGAGAGAATATGCCAGAGATTCTTCTTTGAAATCAAACCACATGTTTAGATTACCTACTTATTGCTGCATAACATATTTCCCCTGGAAATTGTGGTTTAAAAAAAAACATTTACCATTTCAACAAGTCTGTGGGTTAGGAACCTGACAGCAGCTGAACTGGGTGCCCTGCATTGAGACACTCCTAACTTGCTACCAAGTTGCCAGGGAAGGAGTCCAATTTAATTCAATGTCAACTTGGGGAAGGTACACTTTCTATTTTACTTGTGGGCTATCTTAATGCTTTATTCCCTCAAAAACACAGGGATGGCAACTTCTTGCTGGCTATGGAATGGGGGCTTCACTCAGTTCTTCATCAGGTGAATAACTTTCTCTGCTGAACTGTTTCATATCATGAACAAGGCTTCTTTAAAAGTAAGCAATCCATTGAAAGAGAGGAAATTAATATAGCATGATTGATATAATCTCTGATCAGATTTACTGGGTTTAGTGCTTTAACTCAGTGGTAAAGCATTTGCCTAGTAAGCACAAAGTCCTGAGTTTGGTCCCGCAGTTCCAAGAAAGAAATAATGAAAGAAAGAAAAAGAAAAAGAAAGAAAGGAAGGAAGAAAGAAAGAAAGTAAGGAAGGAAGGGAAGAAGGAAGGAAGGAAGGAAAAGAGACAGAAGGAATGGAGGGAGGGGCTGGGGAAGGAAATGGAAGTGAGGAGGAATGCAAAAAAAGAGAAAGAAACTAAGAGCAGGAAAAGGAAGGAAGGAAGGAAGGAAACAGTGAAGGGGAGAGAAAGAAGGAGAGAGTGAGGGAAAAGAGAAATTTTAATCATCACTTCCAGACCAACTCAACATATCATTGTGGGAGAGAATTATGCAAGAGTCTTAATGTTAGGAGGTGGGCATTATTGGAAGATAATTTAAAAATTTAAGTCCTGTCTGCCACACTGGTACAGTTTTTTTAGTTAAATGGTTCATCAAAATAGACTGAGAAAAATGTTTTCAAAGGAAATACGCATTCTGCCAACCTTTAACTCTTCACATAAGTAAATGATGTGATATTGGCCACTGATTATATCAGAATGCCTGTGGATATTCTTGATGAGTCAGCTGAACTTCTGTTTCTGCTAAGAAATTGAATCTTATATGAGGTTACAAAATATATCAAAATGCTATTAAAACAGAAAAAATATACATTTTTAGATTGTTAAAGAGAGGACATTAGGTATAAGCAATCCATCATATCAGAAACTTAGCAGTAAAATACAAAAGACATCTATGATTATACTCTTTGTGCTTGATAAGAGTGGTGTAGTGAAGTTGTGACTCTGGAGAGCTAATTTCACAGTGAATCAAAGGCAGAGAAAGGAAAATAGAGTTTGTGAATGAAGTTATTCTTTAGTGACTCTAATGACCATAAGGGTGATAAGGGTGACATCTGAGCAGGTAAATACTTGCCATGCAAACAATGAGGCCTCAAGGGTCCCTACAACCCACATAAAGTTCTCAGCATTGTGACATGTACCTGTAATCCCAATACTTTAGAAGCAGTGACAGGGAATCCCTGCAGCCCAGTGACTAACAAGGGTAATGAAAGGGTGAGCCCTTGGTTCAAAGACTAAAGTAGAGAGTGATTCAGGAAGAAACTCCACATCACCCTTTAGCCTGCACACACACACACACACACACACACACACACACACACACACACACACACACGTGTACACATGCATGCATCCACACACAAATAAAGCTGCATCCACTCATGCATGCACACCATACACAGATACCCAAGCAAGAAAAATCAGAAACAGGGTATGTTCCTAAATGTGAAAGAAGAGAAAGCAACATGAAAATGTCTATTTGCTCTCCAAGTAAATATAAAGTACATGTTCAAAGAGAAGAGAGCTTTAGGAGAATAGCAAATTGAGAACAAGCTGATAAAACAAGAGGTTAGAGTTGAGAGCAGGTACCCTCAGGGACTGGAAACGGGATTTCTGATACAGCACTCAGCATGAGTCCCCACCACTTCTTGAAGGACTGATGACTTTCTACATATATCTCGTCAAGAGTTTCAGGGAAAAACTCATTGTTTATCATCTGTAACGTTGGCCTCAAGGACACATTCCCCACTGGCTTCCCCTAGAAATAGCCTTATAGTCCATTCCATTCACACTTGATGGTCTTGAAATCAAGCTTTCTGGGACCTAAAGATGCTTATAATCTCTGTCTTGGTCCTCCTAAATTATATGCATGGCAGGAGCAGGAGCAATGTTTCCTCCCTTGACCTGGTGCCCTGTGTCTAAGTATTGATCTAAGCTTTCAATAAATATCCATTGACAAATGAATAATCTTTTAAATTATGTGCTTGTATCATCTCCATAATTCATATGTTTTTCCTTTAAAATACAATGAAAGGATTTCTGCTGGGCTTATTCCTAGAACTCTTCTCTTTGTGTTCCCATAACTCACAGTGCAAAGATTTACATTTGTCTCATTGAAGTCTGGGTCACTGTAATGCTCCTGAGAACAATAACTATGATTTGTATTTGATTTGTCACCACAATGAGTGTTTAATAGGTTTAGACAAATGACCTAAACAAGGTAGATTAGCATTTAATATATGTATATTAAATGCCATGTTTTAAAAAAGTATCCTTCAGTGATAAAATAGACAATATCTTTACTAAAGTATTTTCAGAAAGATGTAAAGAATACATAAGTAAAAATGATATATATTGACAAACCATAATGAATAAGATAATAAGTTGATGCTTTAGCTGAAACCTTGTGGCCTAGGCATGCCATTTTATGATCCAATTCAATATAAAAATCAAATGTTTTTTTCTTAGTAAGCTTATCTTACTAAAGATAAGGTTTTCTTAGTAAGCTTATCATAATAAAGTATCTTAAAATTTTTCAAGAATATTTTTGCAAAAATTTATTTAAAGCTTTTTTTTTACATGCAACATGCTAGAATCCAAAGATTTCCAATAGGGATTTAAATGTTTATAAAACCAAGTGCTAAGTGACTATGCATTTAGGAATCTTTAATTTACATTTTTAGGAATCTTTAATTTTAGGAATCTTTAATTTCCATTTTTGGTCAAGTGGCGTATTTATTGTTAGATTTGCGATCAATGTTCTATCTTGTGGGTGGAGAGATGGTTCAGCAGTTAAGGTGCACACCTGCAAAACCTAAGAACCTCAGTTTGAATACCCAGAACCTACATAAAGCCAAAGGCACAAAGTGGAGCATGTGTTTGGAGTTTGTGTACAGAGGTTAGAGTCTCTGGTGTGTGTATTTCTCTCTCCCTCTCTCTCTTCTCTTTTCTTCTCTTCCCTCTCTGTCTTCTGCATCTCTCTGCTTATATATATATATATATTCATGATATAAGATATAGTTCTATCTTATATCATGAATATATTCCTTAAGCAAGAAAGATACTTAAGATCTCAACAACAAAGCTGACTCACAATTGAATAAAGATGCAACTGTAAGACTCTTCCATACTGATACATTTTTAAAATTAAGTCCTATGCAAGTGATAATTTCTAGCTCTCTGAAGAGTGGGTAAGAATATTCTAATATTCTCCATTTAAGCAATAGAGACTAGCCAACAAACTGTGTACTATTTATAGTTGATATTATGCCACTCCTTCAGTAAGAACAAAGGGTTTCAACGAATTCCTTTTGTTTAATACTGATAATGTTGATGCCATCAACATGAAAGCAATGAGGGCATTCATTTAGTAAACTGATTTGTTAAATGATAAGTATTAGAAGAGGAAATCTAATAATGATTTATTATTGCATATGGTCAAATTTTATCATAGGAATTTTCACAGACCTCTGTAATTGAACTATAACATCAAATGCATTTAATTTTTTAAGCATCTGGCTTCAAATGCTCAATATCTCTAGCTTATTTTTTTCTTTTGTTTCTTTATTAAAATATTGAAATATTAGCAAAAATTGTGCAGGGTGTGGTGGAGCACACCTTTAAACCCAGCCCTTGGGAAGCTAAATTGGGAGGATTGCTGTGAGTTCCAGGCCAGCCTGAGAATACATAGTGAATTCCAAGTCAGCCTTGGCTAGAGAGAGAGACCCTAATCTGGAAAACATATATATATATATATATATATATATATATATATATATATATATATATATATATATATGAATTACACAAATGTTTCATTATGGCATTTCCATTGTATGTAGATAATGTACTTTGCTCATATGTGCTGTCATAGTCTTTATTATCCATGTATGATGGTCTCTAAGATTATGTGTACTGGAAGTCAATATGTTTAAGCCAAATTAATGACATCACTCATTGAGAAAGACTACTGTTTCAAAGTACGTAAGTATCATTTTCAATGTGATAGATATTTTTTGATTTGCATTGATGAGGTAACTGTTTTTATTTCTTAATGTAATAAAATTTCAAAACTAACTTTATTAAAAGACACACACACACACACATTCACTCATTTCAGTTCAGTAGCATGATAGCACGTTACACAGGTCAAGTGCCCAATCTTGTTCAGGGTTCTATCAATGATTAAAGAGAATTATTATAAAAATTTCTTTACTATCAGATAGTTTCCATTGATTTGGATAGAAAATTACTGAATAACATTAGATTCAAAAAGGAATAAACAACAAAATGCATGACAGGGATCTGCTGTAAGTGAAACAGAGAGAGAAGAGAACACCGGGTTAGCAGAAAAGTGTCTATGGAAGAGAAAGAAAGAGAGGCATCCTGCAAAGCAAGGAAGTAGGAGGAACAAGAGGCAAAGGCTGAAGAATGTCAAAATTGGAAGGAATCAAAGTGTGAGAAGGGTGAACAGTTTTCATGGGAGAGTCTTAGAACCAATGGTTTAATCTGATCAGACACATATCATAGAAACAGAAAGCCTGCAAAGTAAAACGTTAGTAAAATTTATTACATGTTAATACACAAATTCCTTTTGATACCATATAGTTGAAATTATATCTTTAAAAACCAATATCAATACAGCCATTTTTTATTTGAGCAGAAAAAAATGATTTTATAATTTCTCACTTGGTTGGTGTGCAAAAAACAATGCTAACAAATAACTGTCAATATGCATAGATCTTGCCTAAAGCCAAATAATTTTGACACATTCTCTTATATTTTTATAAAATGTGAAAGTCTAATTAATGAGTCTATGTTACCAATTATAAAATATGCTACATATATGCAACTGATATCTAGACCTTTGGGGAAATAAAAACAAATGACAAATTAATTCATGGCTGGAGAGATGGCTTAGTAGTTAAGACACTGGCCTGTAAAGCCTAAGGAACCAGATTTGATTCCCCAGTGCCCACATAAAGCCAGATACACAAAGTGGTACATACATCTGGAGTTCTTCTGCAGAGGCTGGAGACCTTCTCTCCCTCTCTGTCTGTCACTCATCTCTCTATCTCTGCTTGCAAATAAATAAACATTTTTTTAAAATGAATCTGCAGAAACCTGGCAATTTTAAAATAAATGAACATTTTTTTAAAAATGAATCTGCAGAAACCTGGCAATTTTAAGTATCTATTGGAATGATAGATGTACTCTTTACTGTTGGAAAGAAATATATACTTTTAAAATTATTTTCTAAAGGATATGAGTTACATTCTATGGTTAAATAATAAAAAGTAAAGTTATGTCAAGGACTTAATGACAGGTGAGAACCAGGTAACAATGAATATAAACAGTATTTGTAGAAGTTATATTGTCTACAGAAATTTAGATAAAATGAAATAATATAAACATAATGCCATAGCAAAATGCTAGGATGAACCCAAAATTTTGACTTTACCTATGATATAAAGTAGTACTAAGGTCTTTTAAAGCCTTTAACGTTAATCCTTAGCATAAGAGATGCACAAAGTGTTCTCCAGCTGCCATGCCAAACACTTGCAGAGAGATGAACCAAAGATGAGCACAGGAGCTAAGAAAAAAAAAATAGACAGTTTGCTTAGCTACATCCAGATTTTCTCATAGAATTCTCATAAAATTAGATCGCATTAGAGAATTCTTGGGGATGATTAAGTTCATACACTTTGGCAAGTGGTGCTTACTAAGGAATAAACATAGTCTCCCTGGATTTAGAATTACTTTTAAAGAGTATTAACACAATCCATCATATTCACTTTGTAAGATTTTACTCTAATAATGTAATAATGTGCTGAGTCACCACTGCTAAATCAAACTCCTCTTGAGTATCTTTATTCTGTTTCACAAGTTCTGTTTTTATAAGATGACTTGGCATAACACTTTGAGCCTGGATAGCATTTTACAAAAAGTTAAAAATAGGAAATGCTAAGGGAAATGTTTCCAAGTGCTTTGTTTACTTAACACAGCTTTTATCATCCACTTAGAATTATAATAGTGAATAGGTAATTTGAAAACAATAATTATTGGTATTTGCATAAGAAGATGACATTTAAATTGTAATATACCCACGAGATTGGTTTCAATCAATTATAGTATCTTTTAGCTTATAACACTATTATCTACCATTTAAAGTTCAAGCAAATGATAATTACAGATCATTTTGAAGAGTCTTAAAACCAAACTGCAACTGAAATAATTCAGACCCGACTTCTTCAGAACAAGGTAAAATATTTTTCATATGTAGTACATTCAATGAACATAAAATAACTCATTTTATTTACATATTAAATATATAAAAATATTTGTTAATTAAAATGGTAACGTATATTCCCTACCACAAAGATCTCTATTCATATAATAATATAATTAGTTTTTCATCACTGTGACAAAATCTCCAGAAAGGTTTAATTGGTTCATGATTTCTTATTTCTAGTCTACTGTCGCTTACCTTGATATTTCTGGGCATGTGACGAGGTAATGACTTCAGGGCGGAGGCTCAGGGTGGCAGAAAGCTGCTTACTTCATGCAGGAACCACAGACAGGCAGACTACAAGGAAAGGGCTCTGGACAAGATCTGTCTTTCCACATCCACCCAGAGATCTACTGCTTTTAACTATGCTACACCCTACATCTTAGTTCTACCACCTCCCAATCATGCCATGAAACATGAATCCACCAATGATCTTTTTCACTGGCTAGGTCAGAATCCTCACTTTCCCAACCTCTGAGCATTTCATTGAGGACCAACCCTTCAGCACATAAGCTCCTGAGGAACATTTCAGAGCCAAACCATAATAAGATATAAATAGGTGACTCCTTAAAACAAGTTATCACTTAAAATATATAAAACATCCTTTTAAAGTGATGCCAAAAAGGTGATAAAGGTGATTGTTGGGAAAAATTACAAGATTATTTGATATTATGTACAAAAGGAATAAAAAGGAGATAGGTAGATGATAGATAAATATAGATAATAGTGTTAAAATGGCACATAAAAAGATCTATAGATGTTGAAAAAGACTAATTTCAGGGAAGAGTAAAACTTGTAATAAAATACAGAATATGGACTAGATAAAACAAAAAGTTCAATGCTGGAATACTGGATCCATCAGGAGCTGGAAATAAGATAGAAATAAAGGAGAAAGTGAAATAAGAAAAGAAAGTGTCACACATAATACATTAGCTGGATAAAGATATTATTTGAATTAAAAGAACAGAATCCCAGCACTTGGGAGGCTGAGGTAGGAGGATTGCTATTGAGTGTAAGGCCAGCCAGAGCTAGAGTGAGACCTTGTCTTAAAACAACAAAAAACAACAACAACAACGAAAGGAAAAATGACATTGAAATTTAGATAAAAATGGTCTGACTTGGAGGAGATCCTACTAAGTGATCTCTCAAAAGAAGAGAGAGCCAAATGTGCATATTCTCCCTCATAGGCTGTCCTTTACCAGGCTAACAGTTAACTCTACACAGACCAGTAGAAAGAAGTGAGAGGTTATGAATGAGGGGAAAGGGATGGGGGAGGGGAATGACTTAAGTATGAAGCGAAACCAAAATGGGTTCAAAATCATAAAATCCTCATGAGCATACTATAACCTATTGAGCAAATATTAGGCGTCATCTGGCAAGAGAGGCAGTGAATAGAAGGGGAGAGAGTCTAAGCCTATGAAAAAGTGATCAGTCTGACAACCCCTAGTCCCAGT
>PVHP010026671.1:0-24473 GCA_004024765.1 Zapus hudsonius | reverse complement strand
TTTAATTTAATATTTATTGTCCATAATGAGTTACATTATTTAGTGGGCAAACCATGCGTTGTTATCCCGACTTCCCCAATTCTCCCCCTCCCCATCCCTGATCAGTTGTATATCCTCCTTCGTGGGCTGTCTGTATTAGTCCTTGTGGCAAGGGATCCTGTATATCTTAGTACTCATCCCGGTCTTCCTGGCCCAAGTGTGTTGTTACTGATGGGTGCTATGCCTCTGGACCGTCTCCCCCACCACGGCTCTCACAATCTTTCCGCCCCCTCTTTCGCTCAGTTCCCTGAGTCGTGGTGGGTGAGTAATAAGGCTGCTTTAATGTTGCGAGCTTAGAGGTCCTTGTGTCGAAAATCCTTGGTTTCTGTCTCATTGGCCTATCTTATGTTGATTGAATGGCTGTGGTTATAGGTCCCTTGTTTATCTGTCATTGTCTGCTGGGTTCCCTATGGATCCTCCACGATATGACTGTGGTGGCTCCTCTCTTGCCAGGATCTGGGTCATCGGCCTACGGTGGGTTGGTAGGGTTAGATGGGCCACAGCTCTCTCGTATCCTGAAAAACACAAACACATTTGGCTTATCCTGAGTTGGTTGAATGGCTGTGGGTATGGGTCCCTTGTTCATCCCGTCCTTCTCTGCAGGGTTCCATATGGATCCTCCACAATATGACTGTGGTGGCTCATCTCTTGTCATGGTCTCATCTTTTGGCCTGCTGTCAGGTGGTAGGGTTATATGGGCCACAGCTCATTTGCTATATCCTGAAAAATACAAATACAATCTCCATTGGAGAGTTAGAACAGTATAGGTTAACAAATATAGACCATTCTGGATTGCCTAGTTTCTATTTTTAGTAGCCTCCCTATCAGACATTCGCATAGTGCATCTTTTCTTGGGAGCTCAAGAGTATGGGATCTGGTGCATCTTGCCCTAAATCCCCATTTTCAATCAAATGTTCCCCCTCACTGAGTGGAATATTTGGCCAAATTTAATGGCTGTTGATTGACTCCCCCAGGCCCGTACTTGCTTGTTTTGAAGTTGCTAGTGCTGGATCTGTCTCTCTGCTTGGATCTATGAAAGGGAGCCAGCCTTTTCCTTCATTTTTGGAACTTCCCCTGGATCTGATATTTCAATAAATACTTTCCTCCCCAAATTGTGCCTGTTTTGGAGATTCATCCCAGCGGCATGTGGCTGATTATGACAGTGCCTAAGCTTTCACTGCTCCAAATTCACAAAGCCATCTCATCTAAAATTCAACTCTCAGCTTCCTTATCATTTATATATAAAGTAGGAAAGCTAATCACCTGGCCCAATGATACACTGATAACACACAATGGAGTCAGAATTCAACCCAATTTGCCTGAACACAGATGATTTTTACTTTCTTTCCAACCATAAAGTTTTTGGGTCTCAACGATTGATAACTGAAGCATGGGGCTCAGGGAAGAGACTCAGAAATACCTTTGTGATTTTTCTTCAATGACTGGGTAAACTTAAGGAAAGGGATAACTGGGCAAGTGAAATCCAGTGTAAACTTTGACATCTTTATTAAACAACCAATGCGTATTGAATATGCATATCTGGGATCAGTCAAGAGGCCAGAGCTAGAGAAAGACTTTTGGGAACCATTGATAAATCAAAGGCATTTACAACCATGGAACTGGTAGCGAGCATTTAGATCTAGTGTATATGGGAGGTGATTTTTTTTGCTGAGTTTTATTTTATTGTGATGTGTGTATACATGTTCATGTGTGTAAGTGCAGATGTGTTATTGCATAGCTGTAGCTGTACTTGCCATTGCTGAGACAAAGCACCTGGCCAGAAGCAGTTTGTGCGAGAGAGGAGTTTATTTTTGGCTTACAGGAGCAGACAGCCAAGTGTCACATCTCCACAGCAGCAGGATCAAAGGAGGGGGGGGGGGAGAGAGGGGGGGAGAGAGAGCGAGAGCTGAGTGTGGCAACAAGGCTGGGTTATAACACGCCAAGACCCATTCCCAGTGACACATCTTCTCCACCAGCTGGAGACTCAAATAGGAGCTTCCTTACAAACACCTGACACCATGGGGGACATTTTACATTCAGATCACCACAGTAACACATGGGGTGGTCAGAGGACAACTTTAGGTTTCAGGTCTCATTGTTCAACAGACTAGTTGGCCCTAGAGCTTCTGGGAGATTCTCTCGTCTCCACCTTCCTTTTCACCACAGGTGTCCTGGGATTACAAATGTTTGCACAGCACCTGGCTTTTACATGGGTTCTGTGGATTTGAACTCAGGTACTCATGCTTATACAGCAAGCATTTTATCCACTGAGGTGTCTCTCTAGTTTTATTTGTATGATTTTGAATGTCTTCTTAAAGACTGCTTTTTAGCAGGAGAAAATAGCCCTCAACAATTCAGTGGAGAAATTGGGCAATACCTTGATCATAATTAAAAGCATTGATGAAGGACAAATACCAACAAGATGATATTGTATGCCTTTAAATATATTCTGAGCAAATATGACATTGCTTGTGCAGTATTCTCGCTGAAGATTCTAATAACCAGTATTCTCAAGTCCCAAAGAAATATCGCACCCCCCCATGATGAGAATTCTTTTCAAAAGCAAGGATGTCTTCTGGAAGAACCCAAACCAAAACGTTTGTGCTTAGAGGCTTTACTATAGAATGAGAGAGACATAAATGCTATGCAATTAAATTCATATTACAAAGCATTAAGCTTTTGTTTGTAATTTGATATACTTTAATGTGCTGGGGAAAACATTTTACTTTGAAAATGGCCCATGTGTTGTTTAGATTTTACCTTTCTCTTAATAAAGCACCAGACACATATCAGATATAAGAAACAGAACATTTACACGAGTTTTAAGAAGGGAAAATAAGTAAGATTAATAAAAAAATCTAGTTTCTGTCTTCTCTGATTTTTTTTATTCTAAAAGCAGAGCAAATACAGACACTTACTAGGAATTTTGAATAGATCATGCTTTGTGGATTTCTTCCTAATCATAGCTTTCTGTTTGCCTTGCTTTTAATGCTCAGAAACACCTGAAAATGGTAGTTGCTTACACAATCAGACGCTTGACAATAATGCCAGGAAAATCATCCTCATCTTTCTTTCATAATGAATTCCAGGAACAATCAGGTCAATGGAGAATCTTAGGTACTGGTGAGAACTACCAATTTTGCGACAATCATTGAAATTGTGCTGCATTACAGCCTCTTTGAGGACACACAAACAAACCAGGATGTAAATAACCCTCTTCTTCTTTCCCATTTCGGCTTTTCCCCCCTTGTTAATCAAAACCAATGTTATTGAAGACAATAGTGCATAGAAAACTATATCTGATTTTTTTCCCAGGTGTTTATTATTTTGCAATTATCTGGCGAAACAAGGACTAATGTTTTGTTTCTATATGTGCGACAATGTCCTTCTGCATTATTTATAATACATGAAAACCTACTTAGCAAACATAGAAAAATATAATACATTCAACAATCAAAAACCGGAACAATGGCTGGCTCTAGGGAAGAGGAGCTAGGGTTGTGAAATGGGGTTTTATGGGAGAATGTTTCAGAGTTGTGAGTGATGATGTGTAAAGCTCTCTTCATGGGGGCGATGAAAAGTGAAAACACAGGGAGCTCCAAAGGCGGCTGCCATCCACTTAGATGACCTTGAACAAGTTTGCTCACTTCCCTTGAGTGACAGTCTTCTTGCTTACAAGGTAAAGAATTTCAACTAGACCCTCTGTGATATGTCACTAGGAGTTTCCAAGGTCATCCCGAAGGAGAACAGTTTACCTGGCAGGAGCTGAATGAAGAATCAGGGAAGCCTCTGAGGAGAGTTGAATTGCTTCCTCTCTCTGAATTTACAAATCTAGGTATAATCCTGCCTCCTCAGAGGTCAAGTTCCACAGAAGAGGGCAGGCCAGGTCAGTAGGTCTATGATGATAATCCCAGCACTCAGGAAGTTGAAGCAGGATTGGACCTGGGCTACATGAGTTTCAGGCCAGTGTGGCCTACAGAACAAGATCCTATTTCAAAACAACACAAAAAAAGGCAGGGAGAGAATGAGGGATAGAGGCAGAGAGAAGGGAAGGGAACCACAGAAGAAGGCAGGAAAACGGAAGATGGGCATCAGCACCTGCAGGATACCTAACAGGACCCAGGGGAGGGAAGGAGCAACGAGCAAAGTGAAAGCCAGAGCAAGAAGAGTTGTAATCAGGCTGTGGGCAACAACACTTCCAAATAAGACTGGCAAACTTGAGAGTGGGTCAGGGCAGCTAGTAGAATTGTGGCAGGCCAAGTGAAAGCCATCTTGAACGTGTTGAGAGCTCGCCAAATGAAGCTTGAGAATGGAAACCGTTTGGAAAGCGATGGAAGGAGACACAGCGATGCCTGCCTCTGGATCAGCAAGGGGTTTGAGCGGCTTGGATTTGCCTGTTGAGGGGCTTTATGTTTTACAACCCACTTCCTGGGTGGTAATTGACTTGTTTTACTGAACTACAAAGCCAGCGAAGTGGGCTGCTGGTGCCATTAATAAATACTAGCCAATTCCAGCAGGTTTCTAGCTCTCCTGGCCAACTCTATTAGAGATCTGGAGTGGTCTTGGAAGACAGGAGTGAAGTTAACTTAGAAGGAAGTGGTGAGGGATCTGAGTGACTATAATACAGGCTACAAAAGAAAGAGGTGTTTCGAAGGGAGAGGTCATTTTGGTGATGTTGGGAGCATCTAAGAGAAAGCCAAAGACAGGCAGATTCCTGGGTCTAGCCTAACTAGATGAGCTCCAGATGAAAGGCCCTGTCTCATACCTAAAGAATGACACCTAAGGGTGTCCTCTGACCTCCAGATGCATATACATGCATGTACACACACATCCATTCGCACACAGACATGCATACACACATGGACACACGTGCAAAATTGGGGGGAGAGGTCTGTAGAAACTGTACTTTCTGCTTTTATTAGTTTATTACGATGAGCAAGAGCTTTCCTTATTTATTATTTCCATGAGAAAAAAAAATTTAAGAAGGATATAGGAAGACCTGAATTTTCTTCTGAGTGCAATGAAAAGAGCCAATGGTGAGACGTTGAGAATAATGAGAACAATTAGAGCCACTAAATGCAGGGAGGGGCGGGGCTCACAGTGCAGGCGGAAGGAATTCATTCTGGACGGGTCGTGCATAGTGAGGACAGACGTGGAGGTAACTTTGGAGTGAGCATGAGGGAACTTGGCTGATGCTTGTGTGAAGCAGGTGAGAATGGCAGCCATAGAGGGAGAGAGGAACATGTCATAATTCCTGCCTTTGGATCACTGATGAGATATAACTTTATTATTAAATACTATACATGATAAATGCTAGGTATAGGATCACAATCGTTTATCCAGAAACCTGGAGCCAAATGTGCTATGGAATTCAGAATTTGAGGCAATATGTATGCTACATATATAAGTTGATGTAACTCCTCAGGGAGATCTGGGGCAGCATGTGATAATCAAACCTAATTTTGATTTTTAAAGCCAAGCCTACATCTCTTTACATCTCTAAAGTAAGGTGTGAATATCCACACTGACCTCAAAAAGTCTCATATCAGTTCAGATTAGATGAGACTACCAGAAAGTTTGCTTCAAAATTGTTTCTAATTTTTAAGTGTTGGTTTACATAGCAGTTTACATCTCTGAGATGTGACTAAAAGTCTTGAAACCACCCTAAGAGAGCAAATATTCCATCTCTAGAAGTCAAGAAGGGCTCTGTAAAGCAGGTGGCACTTGAGCAGGGCTTTGGAAATATATATTTTTGTTTGTTTATTTGTTTTGGGAAGTGTTTTTGACTAGTAGAAACTGGGGATTAGTGATAGGAAAGAGGACATTCAAATAGAGGGAAGAGTTCAAGCAAAGACCCAGAGACATGAAAGTTCCTGGTTAGTCTGAATAATTACCGATCACTTTAGCTTACTGGACCATAGGGCTAGTGAAAAGGAAAGCAGGAGGAAGGCTGAGCAGGAGAGGTAAACTGGAATCTAACTTCAGTCACACTCTCAGGTCTGGAAATGACTCTGCCATGAATAGGAAGGGGGTAGTTACAACTCTGCTTTTGGTAAACACAACTTAGACTGGTTATGTCCTTGCTCTGTGCCATTGCAGAGAGTTAATTGGAAGTGGGGGCGGGGGTGACTGACTCAGGGAGGAGAAAGGTGTGAGCTCCTCTGAGCTCAGCCATTGGGAGGATGGAGATTTGAAAATAGCACATTTTAGGAGCTGCGTTGGAAATGGTGAACTTGGTGCGTACTTGAATAGAAGGGGTGAAGGAGGAGATTAATAGATTGATTTCTAGATCAGTACAGTGAGGAACGAAGATAGAATCTGGCTCAGAGATCCAACCTGGTCTTCTATGCCAGCCACCACTTCCTACAGGGAATAACTTAACCTCCTCATCTACAAAAGGAGATAGTAGTGCAGCTTGAATGAACAAATCTGTACAAATAACCAGTTATAAGGCCTGATGCCTAGGAACAACACACATGTTTGTCAATTTGATCTTAATGATGACATCAATTTGAGCCAGAGCTCCCATGATGTTTCTAAGGTGTTTTAACTCTGGAATTGTTCACAGATTAACGTGTAGCTATAAAGTATAAAATCAGGGTAGTTGTAATCCTCAAGGAAAACTGCAGTTCCTTTCTTCCTCCTACCCTCCTTCCATCCCTCCCTTCCTTTTTAGCACCTGTGTATGGTGTGTGTGCAAGTGTGTGTATATGTGCAAGTATGTATACGTTTTTGTACGTGTATGCACACATGGAGGCCATAGGTTAATGTTGGGTATATTCCTCAATCACGCTTCATCTTATTGTAGACAGGACCTCTCACTGAACCTGACTTCACCAATTCAGCTAGACTACCTAGCCAGCAAGCACCAAGGATCCTTCTGCCTCTCTGCAGTGCTGGGATGACAGGCATGTAGTGCATTCCTGGCTTTGATGTGGGTATTGGGGATTCAAGCGCAGACCCTCCTGCTTGTGCAGCAAGAACTAGTCTTAGAATCCTTTTGATTGTCAGTGTTCCTTGAGCTGTAGAAAAGGCACCTGTGTTACCTTTAAATGTGTATAAATATCTCCAGTTTTATCTTGGAAAAATTATGCAACGTAAAACAGACCTGAGAACATTCTTGAAACGATGATAACGGAGTAGCGATCTGTAACTTGGTCTTAAGAAAATATATACACTTAATCCTTTAATGTATATACTATACTTTAGAAAAACAATCAACTTGGCTGGGCATGGTGGTGCATGCCTAGAGTCTTAGCATTTGGAAGCTGAAGTAGGAAGATCTCTCTGATCAGGTTTAAGGCTAGCCTGATAGGATGAGATCCAGGTCAGCCTGGGCTAGCGTGAGACTCTGCCTTGAAAAAAATCTAACAAACAAAAAAAGATAGGAAAGCAACCAACTATCAAAGAATTGCTATTAACTGGGTTAAAAAAGGCTATCACACCCTGTTCAAGGTGCAGTGAAAGAAAATAGCCCTTCTTTGGTATAATTTTGTCATGATGAAATTCTGAAAAGTTGTAAATATTTAAATATTCAATTGATCAATATGGCAAAAGCTGAAAGATGATTTGGAATTTCAATCAGGTTGGAGAGCTTCCTGTCAAGCTTTCACGAGAAGCCTCATGTGGCTACCTTACCTATCCAGCCATGTAGTGCCTGGCTCTCCAGAGCTTAGGTCAGATGGCTTGATGCTTAGATCTTCTCAAGCAGAGATGTGGTCCAGTCCCTATGAGCATTCTTCAGAACACATTTGCTACAGGGGTGTGGGAAAGTGGATACAAAGGTTGATCACAGAGTATCTGAAGTAGAATTTCAGCAAACCACTGAAAAACATCCAGAAGTACTGATCACAATCAAGTCCTTAAGACAGAGCTGCAGTTTGCTGAGATTCTAGGTAGAAAATTCAAGTGCCAGTTGAGAAACACATGTATCTGAGTATCTGAGTCAGTTAAACTACATATTGAGTTTACAGTTTACAAAGATTTGGGATTGAGAACTGGGATTAAGTGTAAAACACTTTCTGATATGCCATGTTGATTGTATAATTTTTCAAACTTTCATAGTATTTTTTTATCAAACTACTCTGCATTTGAGAGACTTAATTTTTCCTAAGTGTAGATAATAGCAGTTTTCTTTTTTTAATAAATATTTTATTCATTTTCTTTTTTAAATATTTTATTTATTCATTTTCAAGCAGAGAGAGAGAGAGAGAGAGAGAGAGAGAGAGAGAGAGAGAGAGAGAACCAGGGCCACCACCTTGTTGGTCTGGCCCATGTGGGTCCTGGGGAATTGAACCCAGGGCCTCAGGCACTGGAGGCAAGTGCCTTAACCGCTGAGCCATCTCTCCAGCCCTAGCAGTTTTCTGATATAAAGAATCATTATCCTGTTTTCTAGAGTGCAAAGATGTTTGGGAAAAGAATTTAATTTTTTTGTTGGCCTGGCTTTAAAGTATACATTTAAAATGGTGGTGTACACCTTTAATCCCTATGCTTGGGAGGCAGATGTAGGAGGATTGCTATGAGTTCATAACCACTCTGAGACTGAATTCCAGGTCAGCCTGGGCTAGAGCGAAACCTTACCTCGAAAAACAAACAAACAAAAAAAGTCAGAAAAGTTATATTTAGTGAGATGTAAAATTTCTATGGAATTCAAATTTCAGTATCCACAATACTTTCATTCATTTATCATCTAGGGTTGATGATTCTACAATGGCAGAATGGAGTAGCTGTAGCCTTCAGAGTGTCAAACATTTCCCATGTGGTCACTTACAGAAGAGAGTCAGGCTTCCTTTAAGGTTACCTTTACCTGATGCCTCCCCTGACTTCTCTGGCAGTTAGCTGTGTCTTGCTCTGCACCGGAGCCAGCTTGGTCCAGTGATCCCCTGTCTCTGCCTCCTGAGGGCTGGGATTGCAGGTGACCAAGTATTTATGTGAATGGTGGGGATTCAGACTCAGGTCTGTAATTCATGTAACTAATGTACCTATTCTATAAATAAAACAATGATGCATCTGTGATTCCCGTGTGCCTGTGACAATGGGGGACAGAGTCAGGAGAATCCAAAGTTCACAGGCCAGCTAGTCTGATATTTGTTTGCAGTTTGGCAATTCATTTGCAGTCGCAAGAGACCCTGTCTCAAAGAAAGTAGAGCACAGACACCTTGAAGTTGTCCTCTACTGCCACATATGTGCTTCTCTCTCTCTCTCTAGATAAATAAATTTAAAAAAAGATCACACACATTCAGTATGAATAAATGGTATGCATGTAGTTTCCCTGAAGCAGATGAAATTGCTCATATGAAATCCAAATCCAAGAGAAATAAAATTAATGTTGAGGATTACAGATACAATAAAAAGAGAAGCAACCATATACATATTTTTATACTTTCATATGGATCATTTCCTTATGGATCATTAATGGCTTTAATATTCAGAGCCAGATTACATGAGGAGGAAAGCTATTTTCAGCAAGCACATTTGAACTTTTCTGTGGGGATGTGTCCCTATCAAATTAGAAGAACCATTACAATGTTAAGTAGTTTGCTTTAAATAGCCATGTCTTCTTAGAAAAGTTGAATCTCATAACAAAAATACATTTTAAGCAAGCAGTTCTTTTCGTATGAAATATCCATGTAATTTTCTTCTAATCTTAAATTTCTTTCTTTCTTATATTTTGCCTGTATGGACAAAACCTAAAAGGCGTGACTTGAGATGAACCCCCCCAAAAAAAATTTTTAAAAGAGGTGACCGAATTAAAATCTATATGAAAACACATGATTCCACCTAGGAAAATAAATGATCTGATCCTTTGGAAAGTTGAAAACTAGTTATATGAGATCTAATTTGGAAATATTAGCACACTTAGATTAAGAATAAGTTTAATCTTAAGAAATCCAAATATCAAATTGAACAAATTTATTTAAAACATTTTAATATTTGTTTTTGAGGACCTTGAGAAAATTTAAAGCTCATTTGAGAAAAATAAAAAGGATGGTATTGACAAACCAGTGATGGGTGATCTATGAAATAAAATGTAAAAGCATGTTTTTTAAACTCTATTATTTAAAACAGAGTGATTGTGACATTAAAAATAACTAAGTGTTGCAAAATTGGAGCCTCCAAACTATCCATGAGAACATTTGTAAAGAGAAATATCACAGATAATGGATAAAAGTTAGATAACTCAGTAGATATAAAAGTTAGCGAGCTATTTGAGAGAAAGCATAGATTCTCCTCTGCCAAAATACTATGTACACTTCTGGCAAATTTAAGATGAATGTAAAAAATTAATATTCAGAAAATTTTTATAAATAGTAGATGGGTTTAGAAGAAAAACTTTCTCAGTGTAAAACTGTTGAAAGTAATCACAAACAAAAAGGTCAGCATTTTTAGTTTATAAACGTCTATGCTAAGAAACAAATACTAAGCAATAAAAATGTGACAGTTTCTGACTTCCAGTTTTGATGGTTTTAAATTAGGAAGAATTTGTTCTAGAACCCATATAGACACATAGATGAGGAACAAGAAGAGGTGACTGCAAAATAAAGCTAACAAATATTTAAAATTTTCAGACACTCACCTGAATGTCTGAAGTGAAAGTAATGAATGTAATGAAGGAAATATCAGTTAACACAGCAGCAAGAGAGTGTTTGCCTGGTAAGTGTGAGACTGTGAATTTCCTCAGAAAATAAAAATAGTAAGCAGGGCTTGGTGGCTCACGCCTTTAATCCCGGCACTAAGGAGGCAGAGGTCGGAGGATCGCTGTGAGTTCAAGGCCAGCCTGAGACTTCATAGTGAATACCAGGTCAGCCTGGGCTAGAGCGAGACCCTACCTCGAACCCACCACCCCCAAAATAAACATTAACAAATTACATTCTACTTATGAAATAAGGTTTGAAAATTGATGATGTGCTGAGGGTGGTGGCTCATTCTTGTAACCCCAGCACTCAGGAGGCTGAGGCCAGAGGATCACAGGTTCAAGGCCAACCTGGGCTACATCATGGCAAGTAAACTAGGAATGGGGAGGAAAGCTGGAGGAAGGAAAGTAGACTATTGAGGCTGTTGTTAAGATCGGCACTTTCATTATGATTGGTCCAACCAACCTGGAAAATGACTTGGGGGTGTGTACCAAGAGCAAGAAACTGTTAATAACCTCTGACTGGGTCATTCTTCTGGGACTATTGTCATGGTTGGATCCCGGTGTCCCCCTCAAATGAATGTGTTCTGAATGCTCGATCCCCAGCTGATGGCAGTTTGGATATTAGAACCTCCTTGGACCTGTGTTGTTTGGGGGAAGGTCTTTGGGGGTTATAAGCCAGCTTCCCCTTGCCAGTGTTTGGCATACCTTCTTGCCACTGTCTGCAGTGCTGTGGTGGAGGTGATGTCCACCCTCTGCTCATGCTGTTGTTCTCTCTGCCATCATGGAGTTTTCCCTCGAGTCTATAAGCCAAAATAAATCCATTACTCCCCAAGCTGCCTTGGTTGGGCACTCTACCTAAGATACCTCATTGTATAAATACAGATACTCTAAAATCTGGAAAAGTATAAATCAGAAACTTTTGGTCACAAGAATTTCAGGTCAGTGATTCTCATCCTGTAATCGTGATTGTTTTGAATGATCGGGCTTGAAATGCCTTGGAAAATAATGTGTCCTAGAAAGATGAATATAGTGGAATTTCCCAGGGAACCTGCAGAACAGGTACATCTGTGACCAGCCTGACGCAGGTCCTGGGTAGGACCGCTTGGCTTCAGAGCTAGAAGTGACTTTTTAAAATCCAGATTTGAACAAAACAATTGTTACAAGAATTTGGAAACAATAGGGAAACAGAGCTATGGACTGACTATTGTATAACAGACTAGTCTGGGTGTGAGGTAGGCTAGGTGTCTTGGGCAAACCTTTCAAAGGACTCTCTTTCATGCTGACCCTACACATCAAGGCCCCAGAGAGCAATGCTTCCTCCCATGACATGCCCTCAGCACTCTCTCACCTGTCAACCATTCAAACAGTGATTTTTTTTCCTAAGGTCTGAAAATGGTATTATAGCTATGGCATAACATATCTATATGGTGAAACCGTATGCCTGAGATTTGCTTTAAAACACATCAGCAAGCAAAAGGAAAAAGAATAGGAAAAGCAAATGTGGCGACATCTGTGTAAGGGTCTAGTCTTCTTTCCAACCCTTGAAGATTTTTATATGAAACTTTGTTTTCAATTGGGTAGCCACATGGCAGCATAAATCATACATTTATTTAAATGGATTTATTTCTTGACCTCTCAAATCTTATTCAACTGATGCCATTTATTTTTGCCTGTCACCTTCTCTTCCCAGGCATCAGTGATCACAACATGTGTCCATCTCCTTGTCGGTGACACTCCTAAGACATCCAGAACATCTGTGCTGCAAGTCTCCTTACCAATCCAGTAATCTGGACAAGAACACAAACCCCTTGTGGATGTGGAGGAGAGACACCGGAGAGTCTCCTGAGTCTTCATATGTGTGTGCGTGGGGGGTGTATACACCACACACGTCATCATTGGAATCGTTTCCTCAGCCTTTCAGTGTGTTCTGAAGACCAACAGCTCTCCAGGAAGCCGTCAGGTCTTCAGTGCTGGTTGAAGACTGCTGAGCCATCCAGCCACCTGGCCTGTTGGATTGCCATGAGCTAACCTAAAAATAATAAATTCCTTCTTTAATACTGTTCATTCTATCAGTTCTGTTCCTCCCCTCACCATGATGTCTCAGTTTGTCTAAGAAATGCTGCTTCTGTGACCAAACCAGGATAGTTTAGAGAGGAGGTCCCTTGACCAGGATCAGAGTTCCTCTCTCCAAATCTTTAAAAAAAATATCTATTTATTTACTTATTTGCAAGCAGAGAGAGAAAAGATGGAATGGGTACTTCAGGGCCTCCAGCTGCTGCAAACAAACTCCAGATGTATTTGCCACTTTGTGCATCTGGCTTTATGGGAAATCAAACCCGGGTCATTAGGCTTTGCAGGCAAGCACCTTAACTGCTGAGCCATCTCTCCAGCCCTTAAATATTTTATATATTTTTATTTATTTATTTGCAAACAGAGAGAATGAGAATGGGTGTGCCAGGGCCTAGTGCCACTGCAAACAAACTCCAGACACATGCGCCACTTTGTGCATCTGGCTTTATGTGGGTACTGGAGAATTGAGCCTGAGCTGTCAGGCTTTGCATGTAAGTGCCTTTAACCACTGAGCCATCTCCCTAGCCTTCTCTCTCCAAATTTTCCAGCAAAAGTCTTTCTAAGGCCTTTGACCTTTGAATATCTAATGGCTGATGAAAGAACCAAGGGAGTCTGGGTGAGTTCGACACAAAAGGTGGCTGTTTTCTCTGACCACTAGTTCTACAGTAATCAACATATGCCTGTTAGCACGTTGTAGTGACACACACCTGCAAACCCAGCACTCAGGAGATTGAAACAGGAAGATCAAGAATTCAAGGCCAGCCTGCTTTTCAAAAGTATCTACAGAGTATCACACAAACCCAGCAGTGTGCTTTAGTGGGTATAAGCGATACAACATGTGTATTAATTTTTGCAGCTTTGAATCGTTCTAAACAGATGTCAGGAGTGGCCTCAGAAAGGTGGCTTTGGGTGAAGGGGAAGCTTGGAAGTTAGACAATGGAAGTAAGAGAAGGAAAGATGGAAGGTATTCACAAAGTTACATTCTACAATTTGTCATCAGAAACCTCCAGAAATGTTATTCAATTCCAGCTGCCAGAAAAAAAAGAGGCAATACTAGAAAACTCGGGAGTGAGTTCAGCATGGGCTCCAGATGTTTGTGAAGGTGGGGTGTGCACTAGGTAGACTAGACCCTGATGCTCTATAGCAGGCTTCTGTCAGAAAGCAATTACAATGAACCAAAATGTGAAGATGGCTTTTTCAGGTTGGTATATGATCGAATAGGTGGACAGTCAGAGAAAGGTGAGGGTAGGGTTAGTGGAGGAGTTCATGTCGGAAGAGGAGACCGAGCTTGATGTTGGACAGTCTCTAAGATGCAGCAGGTCTGGGTACCTGTGTAGCCCAAAGCCACTCCCGGTCACTCCTGCCAACAAGAAGAAACATTAGAACTGCTCACAAACCCCAGGGTCCAACAGTGACAAGAGAATTTCTGGATAGAGGTAGGACTGGAGCTTAATACACCTAACAATCCTTTGCCTAACAATTAGGCTAGGCTGACCAGATGGTGAGTGGTCGATTTTTAACTCTTTGTTACATTGTCCTAGGAAATAAGTTAATGGGGAAGCTTGCGTGGAAATGGCAAGAAGCAGAACCTGCTTGCTCTGCTCCTATTCATTTAGATCTTTTTTTTTATTTTAGACTTTTGTTTTTAATTCACGTTATTTTTTTCCCTTTGTGATACAATAATGCCTTTTTGTTCCTCTCTTCATCATCATGAAAACAAATGTGCTGGACATAGTATTTCTTCATTTGAATCTCTTTTATTCTTTTAATTCCAAACTGCTGCTCTTCTCGAAGGAGCACTGTGGTTACAAAAGAATGGAAATTTTCAGACAATAGTTTTAAGAGGATTCATGTTTTCAAGAGACAAATTAAGCAGCCTGCCCTAATATGTAGACAACATCTGTTACACAAAATCATCATTAATGATAGCACCGAGACCGCCTTTGTGGTTGGTTTTTCCCCAGCTGCACCTACATAAAAGGTGACAGACAGCAAAGAGGCTGCACATTCTGGCAGTTCAGCACATAAATCCAAACTGAATCTTTGTAACTTCTGAAATCAGAGCTTCAACAATGGTGGTAAATCACACAACTTCCTCATGGCCAACTCATCATCTTAGTTTTTAAAAATATTTATTTATTTGCAAGCAGAGAGACAGACAGAGCAACAGATACAGAGAATGAGACAGAATGTGCATGTCAGGTCCTCTAGCCATTGCAAAGGAGCTCCAGATGCATGTGTGCCTTGTGCATCTGGCTCTATGTGGGCCCTGGGGAATTGAACTCCGGTTGTTAGACTTTGCCTTAGCGCTGAGCCATCTCTCCGTCCCTTATCATCTCCATTTTGAAGTTTTAAATCTTAGACTGGTATTTGGAAGAAAGCCAGACACCAAGAAATAGCCCTATGGCACCCACCTTCAAAGGGACTAGTAGAACATTTGATCTCTCCGTGAGGTGCATGTTCTTCCAAAGCCTGTGTTCAGACATTTCCTCTTGAACCAACAGATCTGTTACTAAATAGTAAAAACTACATGATTCCCAGTAGGGCATATTTGGAATAGATATAGTTTGGTTTAATGAGCTGTTGTCACTTACTTTGATTAAACATTGATTGTTAAATGAAAGCCATCCAGAAAATAGCAGAAGGGCACCACATATGTACGTTTGTATGTACGTAAATATGTATGTATGTATGTATGTATGTATGGTTGTATGGCAAGACTTAGCTGCATGAACTCACAGTTTTGTTGTGGAATGCCTTCTGCTATATTCCTGAAGGGGTTATTTTTGGTGGTGGTGGTTTTGTATATATGAGCCCAGGGCTTTGCAGATGCTGTACCATTGAACCCAACCCAGTACTGTGGTATATTTTATTTGGCTTCCTCTGTAGGTTTGTGTTTTCTAGTGGAAGATACCAATAAATTAATTTAATACTTTCTTAAGGACCTGGCTTGGTATTAGATGCTAAAGATTCGTGGCAACAAGATAAGCAGGGTTCCTGACCTCAGATAGCTCTACTGACCACATGAGAAGACAATAGATAAATAGATTTATACATAAAGCAAGAATGATGGAGGTTATCATCTAAAATTCAATGTTCAAGGAAGGCTTCTATTTGGAGTCGAAGGTTGTGAAGGTGGGCGGGGTCAGTCCTTGTAAGGACTGAGTAAGGAAAAGAGATCATTCCCTGTGAAGGGCTGCTATCAGAGGCGTGTTGGCAGTGGACTGTATTGTTAGTTTAATTTTGAGACAGGGTCTTGCAAAATCCAGGATGGCCTCAAAACTCACTATGTTGCTGAGTCCAGCCTTGAGCTCCTGATTTTCCTGCCTCAGCCTCCTAACTGCTGGGATTGGAGCCATGTGCCACCATACCTGTCTTGTAGTCTGGTCTATATCTATCTTGATTTGATAGCAAATTCATCTAAGTGCATGATTTCTATATAAGCTGAAAGATGCCTTGGAACGTATAGGAATCATAATGTCAATCAGTGTTTACACTTTTGATGATGAGATCTCCCTAGAATAGAATTTTAACTTGGGACTTCTAGGGAGCACACAGATGGCTCTCAGAGTTCATATGTGTGAGATGGCTTTGTACTTTCTGTAAGATCCCTGAGATCTGTAAGGTACCCCCATTAACTTAGAGCAGGTTTGCTTTCACTCACAGTTTGGAGTTTTGAGTCTGTGATTGGTTGGCCCCACAGCTTTGGGCCTGTGAAGAGAATAGGGAGTGGAATGAAGCCACTCACTTCCTGGCCAGGAAAGAGACAAGAGGACGAGGAATGGCCAGCGTACCACTATTCCCTTTGAGGGCATGCCCCCCAATACCTAGAGACCTCTCATTAGGTTCCACTTCCTCCTAACAGTGCCTAACTGGGAACCAAGACTTTACCTTATAGGCTTTTGGGGGACATTCTAGGCCCTAACTATAGCTCCACAGAATGTTCATAAAATCTTTTACGTTTACACAGATATTTAAGAAGAATCTAGACCTTAGGAAGCTGAGACCCTCTGGTCTAGATGGCCCTAAATAGATTTCTAGCTTTAAAATCCTAGGATCCTCCAGTCCTAAATGTACCTGATAGTCTTCTATTACTTCTTAAAATTCATGTATTTATTTTTGGAATTAAAAATGTATTTATTTGCAAGCAGAGAGAAAAAGTAAGAGAGAGAGAGAGAGAGAGAGAGAGAGAGAGAACTATAAACAAACTCCAGTTGCACAGGCCACTTTGTGCATTCAGCTTTACATGGATACTGGGGAATCAAAAACCAAGGTTATTGGGCTTTGCAGGCAAATGCCTTAACTGCTGAGCCATGTCCCTGGCCCTATTTTTATATTTTTGAGATAGAATCTCACTCTGTCCCCGAGGCTGGCCTGAACTCTTGATTCTCCTGCATCCGCCTTTGAAGTGAGTGCTAGGATTATAGACGTGCAGTGCCACATCTGACTGTGATTAGTAAATTTTTTAGGGTTGTGAGATTATGAGTGGTTTTATTTCTACTCTTTAAAAAAATTGGGGGAAGCTGGGCGTGGTGGCGCACGCCTTTAATCCCAGCACTCGGGAGGCAGAGGTAGGAGGATCACTGTGAGTTCGAGGCCACCCTGGGACTACATAGTGAATTCCAGGTCAGCCTGGACTAGAGCAAGACCCTACCTCAAAAAACCAAAAAAAAAAAAATTGGGGGAAACTTTAATATATGAACATAGTGTAATTTGGTTATAGTGCCATCATTAGTAAAGTTTAAGACTCTTTGCCCCATCTGGAAGATCGTAGTAAAGTCTTCCTGTCTCCTGTCCTTTGCCGTGTGACTTCTTGGTGTAAGTTCCCTCATATCTTGACATGTTTTGGGCTATGAAATGGTAGCAAGTTAAAGCAGGTGCTCAGCGATCCCTTGTGTAGCTTTGCCCTTTTGCCTCCATTGGCCTCATGAGAAGAGCACGTCTAGGCTTCCCAACCAGCCCCAGGGGATGGGCATCGTCATGTGGAGTTAGGCCAAGTCACCCCAGCCATGCCCAGACTGGACTGGCTGATGCCCAGACTCATGGGAACCCCAATGAAGTCAGCTAGACTGCCCAGCCTGCCAGACATGTGCAAGCTGAGGAAATGCTTATGGGCACACGCTGCTGGTTGTGGGCCATAGTTAACTGATGTGTCCTATACTTTTTCAGAGATCCTCCAAGTTTATGCTCATTTGTACCTATTTTGGGTCCTGATTCAAAACAAAATCTCTGATTTTAAATTTTACAATGGTTTTAGCCACCCCTGATCGTTCACACTCCTGACTGGTAATCACTCCAGCTTTCCCTTCAAAGCCTGGCGCAGCTGCTCTCTGGCCCAGCCCAGGGCTCCGCTGGTGGCAGAAGGGTGAACTTTGCAGCCATAATCTCCTAATGCTGTGACTCAGCTGACAGTGGACTATGCTAACGAAGGACACAAATCCCCCGCTGAGCAGGGCATTGGCAATGGAGCCTTGCTAGGTGGCTGTCATGAATGTCAACTGTTGCATAGCAGCTGAACGTTGGGTTTCACTTCATTGAGTATTGGGTGGCTTGATCTTCCGCTCTGCCAGGTGCCAGAGGATTACTTGTCTTTGCTGATCGCAGTGGAGAGATGAAAGTAAATTTGCTTAAACGATGGTAGACTTTAGGGTAGAAGAATCATAAATAACCACAACCTAGTCTAAGCCTGTTGTTTGCTAACCGAAGACTTAGCTTGAAGAGGGACTCACAGTCTCTTGATTTAGCCTTGCCTTCAACTGTAACTCATGGGTTCTATTCAAAGTGATGGGCATATTCAATCCCCAGTGTCACAGAAAATAATTGCAGATGAGCCCACACTGCATGCCCGTTACCTCCCAGGAGTGTCGCTCTGTGAACCTTCACAAGGCAGATGCCACGCAAGCACTTATAGATATTGAGCTTCACTAATCCAAGTCCCCAAATCCTGCTTCTTCCTCAGTGACTAAAAGTAAAATAGTGTTGGCTCTTAATCAGATAACACATTTTTTTTCTTTACAAAAATGTTAAGAGGTTGAGGATTTAACTTAGTTGGCAGAGTGCTTACCTAGCATGCACAAAGCCCTGGGTTTGATCACCAGCAGGCATAAATGGACTGTACTCTGTAATCATCACTCGGGAGGTAGAATGGGCAGCGTCAGAACGTGTTCAGTTACATAGCAAGTTCAAGGCCATGCTAGGCCACATAAGATCCTGTCTCAAAAAAAGACAACTATATAGAGAATATTGTGTGTATCATACAAGGATATAGTAAACGTTCTTTCAAACAATAGAAAAGCAATGACAATGAAACCTTTCTTCTTTATCCTTAATTCTTCAATTCACCCAGAGTAAGTGGGATATTTGTTCTTTCTGACACAAATGATTCAAAATAAATTGAAAATGGATAATTCTCTGTGCATTCTTTGGTCTTTAATACTTATTAATGTTAGCATAAGCCCAGAGATTTTTTTTCTCAATGTAATTAAGATAATTACCCAATTATTTGCCTAGCTTTCTACTGAGTGCATTTTAAAAAGAGCATTAAAAATAAATCAAAGGAGTGTCTCTTCCAACTACAGGCAAAGATGAGTTTTAGAAATGACAACTATTAATGATAAACGTGGACCGTAGAGGAAATGGACAGGGTTTTCCTCCGGATGGTGCAGCAGAAATTTCACAGAGCCAGGTTCCTAGTGGAGCTGCCCTGGGAAGTAGGGTCGCCCTCCCTTTCCTAGAAGATCTGCCTTCAGATTTATGTTACAAGAAAGAAAATGCTTTCTTGTATATTAAGTTGGAGAGAGAGACTGCATGAGGTTTTCATGTATCTAGATCATGGCTCACAATCATAGAGGTCAGTAGTCCCGTGATCTGCCATCTATAAACTGGAGAACCAGTAAGACTGATGTGCAATTCAGTCTGAGTGAGAAGCATAAGTCCTGGTCCAAGTCTGGAGGCCTGAGAATCAGTACAGCCAATATCCAAGGGCAGATGCAGCCAGAAATAATGAGTATCTGTGCATCTCTTAGCCCAGTTGAGTCCACACATGAAACTCACCAATACTAGAATTTCCTGTCATTCCTCATTACTGTACTTCATGTTGCTCCGTGCCTCCAAAGCAACATCAGGGCTGGAAAATGGCTCAGTGGTTAAAGGGACTTGCTTGCAAAGCCTGATGGCCCGGGTTTAATTCCCCAGTAGCCATGTAAAATCAGATGCACAAAGTGGCACCTACATTTGCAGGAGGCCCTGGTTCTGCCTCTCTCTTTCTCTCTAATTAATAACCTTAAAAATAAGATGCAGCAGTAAGCCATTATCTGCTGACACCTCTGACACAGAGCACTATTCCTGCAGGACCAGCATTGCTCAGGCTCAGAGGCTGCCAGGCTGGATTTAAAATGGTGATGCACAATTCCATTTTCTTTCTAGCCACTTGGAAAGTGATGTCCCTGCTCTGGCCTTGGCATTACCTTTGGTAGTATCCCAGCACCTTTACAATAACCTTATTAAATTTGAAAACTAGTCCTTTTCACATTTTATTATTTGGGATGTGGGCTGTTAGATTTCCCATTCCTAGAAGACCTAGGTGTACAGGGAGACCACATTCCTGGGTTTGGTTTACTTTTTCTCCTCCCTTCTTCTCTCTTCCTTAATATTCTTTCTCTCTTTCCTCCCATCTTTTCTTCTTTTTGTCCATATTACTAATAGTAGAACACAATATTAAGTGTATAACTCCATAAAATTTTTCATCTGTAAACACTCACATATAACCAGGCCTGACCCCAGCAACACACCTCCTCCAGCAGGCCTCTACTTCCCACAGGCTCCACCAGCTGGGGATTAAGTATGAAGCTTAATCACAAATACATGAGACTATGGGGGGAGAATTTTATACTCAAATCACCTCAAGTGGTAACCATTAAATATAAGATAACAGCCCAAGAATTTTTGTAATCACATTGCATTAATCAAACGAAAAAAGGAAAAAGATTTACCATGCAAACATTGGCCAAAAGAAACATGTCACAGTAAGTTTTTAAAGTAGCAAAAAACATAAGGATAATGATAAAGGTAACAATTGGCGATTAGGAGAAAAAAATCAGTAATTGTATTATCTTGACAATGTGGCCTTGAAATATATAAAGTAAGAACAGAAGAAATTGTAAAAAGAAGTCGACAGCCAGATATTTCATTTCAGTAGAGGATTTCTGGTTTTCGTGACATGCTTAAGAAGACCTTCCTATCTGCACAGTTTGGAAAAGTTATGTCTGTGCATTCTCTGAACATCCTTACCTGGCTCAGGTGCATCAGGCTGAATTCCAGCCTGCTTCCCCATCACAGTAGATTTCTCAGACACATCTGAGAAAGGAAAGGGCTTCGGTCTTCCTTCTCACCCTGAACCTGTAGCTGTGTTTGTTTTTGCTTATCAGTATTGCCCCTTAGTTTGAGGGAATGAGCAGATGGGATGAGTCACTTTTCCTGTCTTCTTTTTTTTTTATTGTCCATAATGAGTTACATTGTTTAGTGGGCCAACAATGAGTTGTTATCCCCAATGAAATGGCCTTTCCTCTCGCTTGCCTGCTCTTCCTTCTTCCATCAGAAAACTCCTTAAGGATTTACGCAGCTATGGGTTGATGTGTCTCCTCCAAAATTCAGGTGCTGCTTTGGGGAATTAGGGCCTTTAAGAGGTGATCGGACCTTAACGGTTCAGTCTTAAATTCCTTGGAAAGGTGGATTCACGCTGCATTCAAACTCTTACCTGTTGCTTTCTGCAATGTGAGGATGCAGCAAGACAGCCACATCAAACAACAAATTTTGGCACCTTATCTTGGCTTTTCTTCAGAATGGTAAGAAAACAAGTTCCTGGGCTGGAGAGATGGCTCAGTGATTATGGCGTTTGCCTACAAAACCTAGGGACCTGAGTTCAATTCCCTAGGACCCATGTAAAGCCAGAGGCACAAAAGGGGCACATGTGTCTGGTGTTAGTATGCAGTGGCAAGAGGCCCTGGTGCTCCCATTCTCTCTATCTGTCTCTTTCTGTCTCTCCCTCTCTCAAATAAATAAAATTTTAGGAAAAACGTTCCTTTCGCTTCCAAATTCTATATGCAGCCTCAGGTGTTGTGTAATAGCAGGACAAAATGGACTAAGACATACACTAAGACATTCATTCTGTCACTGTGTCCATCCAAACAACCAACAGCCCACTCCTCTGGGGATCACAGTTTTCACTGCTTATGTTTTCAGAGTCAATCTTCCTTCCCTCCATATTTGATGCTAAATTTGCTTATATTTGGCCCAAGACTTTTTTGAGTTCTCAATAATTTTTATGAGCATAACGAGGAATTTACTGTAACCAGGATATCATTGTATCTTTAAATCCAGAGGGAAATGGTCCTGGTAATTACTAACATTTTATGTTTCTCCAAGAGGTGGGGATAGAGAAACTGTGTGTGTTAATGTGAGGTATGCGGGTGTGTCCAGCTGTGTCTTCTAATACACCTTGTGGAGTGACATCCTTCTCTTCTCCCATATGTCACTGAATGTTTGGAGTATGACAAACACACAAGTCGAAACTACACAGATATTGCACAAGTAACAGTGGTTGTTTGTTTGTGTGAACCAGAGCCTTACTTGAGAATAACAGAAGGCATTCTCGTCCTCATTAAATCAATGGCACTAATGTAGCAAAATGAATATTTGGTGAACATTTTCCCTTCCCCTCCTTTGCTCAGTTCCCATTCTCAGATCCACAGGCAACTGTTACTCTCAGGGTTGAATACTGCTATTTTATGTAAATACAAACAAATAGGGGTATGCAGTTCTTAAATGGCCTGTCAGCTTGTGCGGTTATATTTCACTATGCATCTTAGAGATTTTTTTCACATTAGTTCAACTGTGAACATTTCATTTCAGAGCCATATAAGATTCCATCTTAAGAGTGTGCAATGAGTATTCTGTTGATGAGCACTCTGGCTGCTGTGGCTGATGCTCAGAACAGCCTCACATGTGGATTACGTGTAGAATATGGGTGACAGTGCACAACACCAGTATTCTAGCTGCTTGGGATGCTGAGGTAGGAGGAACTAGAATTTGAGACCAGCAGAGGGTATGTAGTCAGATCCTGACTCAAAAAAAAAAATAAAGAAAGAAAGAAAGGAAAAGAAAGAAAGAGAAAGAAAAGAAAGAGGAGGCTTATGATATTTGTGATGAATATCTACAATTTAGAGACTGCTGGCTTTTATCAAAGACACTGGATTTGATAATATATAGGTATTACCTATTTAAAATACTAGACTCTCCCTCTTTAGTGGTCTAAAGAGCTTGGAATATAAACAATAACATTTGGAATATATTTTTAATTGCTATATTAAAGTGTGAAATGGATTTGGCTGGCAAGAACCCAGTGACTATTTTGTAGGACAAGTGGTTCATTAGCTTAGCCATTGTTCCCTATCCTTCTGAACAGAACTCACATGGAAAAAGTGTGAATTGAGCAGAAATGCAAAGGAGACCTCAATTTTATTTCTCCCCAGTGATGCCCAGGTTAACTGCAGGGTTGCTTGAGTTTACCTTAGTTTGAATTGGAGGCAACTTAAGAATCCAGTAGCTAGGTTGAACTAAGCATATGCAACCATCAAAAAGATTGGTGTAGGGTTGGAGAGATGGCTTATCAGTTAGGACACTTGTCTGCAAAACCTAATGACCTGGGTTCAATTCCTCAGTGCCCATGTAAAGCCAGATGCACAAAGTGGCCCATGCATCTAGAGTTCGTTTACAGAGACTAGAGGTCCTGGCATGCCCATTCTGTCTCTCTCTCTGCTTGCAAATAAATAGAATATTTAAAAAAAAGATTGTGTAAAAACTCAGTGATTGGGATTCTCTAGAGGAACAGAGCAGATAGAATGAATTGAATTCAAAGGGAATTTATTGGATTAATTTACAGCAGTCCGGCAATAACAGTCTGCAGTCTTGAGAGCCAAGGAACCCAGTAGCGACTCAGTTCATGTGACTGGAATCCTCAGCAGTCCCAATCCAGCACTGAAGGCCTGAAGGCTTTCGGGAGAGCTGCACATCTTCAGCCCATGTTGAAGGGCTGAGGAAACTGGGCTCCAACGCTGATGAAGGATAGCCAGATACGATAGATGCGCTTACAAGTGAAGGCACTCACCATCGAGTAGCACAGGCAGCCAGGTGGGAAGAAGGGGGCTCTTTCCTCTCAGAGCTTTCTAATATAAACCCCACCACTGGGAGGGCTGCCCACTCTGGGGGAAGGGATTACTCTGGAGGAGGGATTTCCTCCTTCAGCAGCCTCAATGACCTACCAGAGAGGAGTGTCTGTGGATTCCTAATCAGATCTAGTTGACAACAGAACTTAACCATCACACTTAGATTACTATTTTCAATCTATTAGTTGATGGGAAAAGGTAGTATAAGATCGAATCTACTTCATACGTATAAAGATAGAAACATGAAGGTAGTTCTGTTAAAGACATCAGTAATTAAAATTTCTATTTTTCAGTGCTGAATTTTAAAATAATTTAAAACTCAAGATGGAATATTGACTAGCCCTACCTTGTGAAGGTTTTGTGAAGTTAACCATAGCTGCTGTGAGTTTGAGTGTAATGGCCATATCATGTCCAGTCAAGAGTTATAGAGGACTCTTCCTCACCCTCCAGCTCTTACATTTTTTCCTCCCCCTTTTTTGTAATGTTCCCTGAACCTTGTGGGGGGG